>SJYC01081365.1:0-18039 GCA_006408675.1 Madoqua kirkii | reverse complement strand
CCCCGCCCCCCGCCTCCCTCCCTCCCTCTGGTTCACTCTGGGCCCTGGAGTCTCTGATGCTGGTGCTTATCTGCCTCATTACTCCCCAGCTCCCTCCCACTCCTGTCTGGGGTTGACGTGTTGTAAGAAATGGCCCTGAAAGTGTTTTCTTCCCTGGGTAGAATATTCATCCTGTAGATCTGTGTTTTTATTGACAGTTTCAAGAGGCGCAGGCTCCATGTATGTGGTCATATTATCACAGGCAGGTAAAGCCTTGCAGTGAATGAGCGAGTGAAACCGAGGGCTCACGGGGTTTGTGAGCGGTGTGTGTGGAGGGGCAGGTGGGTGCCTGTGAGTGCTGGCAATTCAGTAGTAGCCGTAGTAACGCTAGAAGTAAGAGGAATAGCAGCAGCAGCAATAGTAATAGGGCAGTAGTGAGGACATAGGTGAATAATCTTAGGATAAGAGGGAAAGTTGCTCAGTCATGCCTGACTCTTTGCAACCCCATGGACTATACATATACAGTCCATGGTATTCTCCAGGCCAGAATACTGGAGTTGGGTAGCCTTTCCCTTCTCCAGAGAATCTTCCTAACCCAGGGACCAAACCCAGGTCTCCTGCATTGCAGGTGTGTGGTTCTTTATCAGCTGAGCCACCAGGGAAGCCCAAGAATACTGGAGAGGGTAACCAATTCCTTCTCCGGGGGATCTTCCCGACCCAGGAATCGAACTGGGGTCCCCTCCATTGCAGGCAGATTCTTTACCAGCTGAGCTCCCAGTTCGGTTCAGTTCAGTTCCTCAGTCGTATTCGACTCTTTGTGACCCCATGAATTGCAGTACGCCAGGCCTCCCTGTCCATCACCAGCTCCTGGAGTTCACACAAACTCATGCTTATCGAGTAAGTGATGCCATCCAGCCATCTCATCCTCGGTCGTCCCCTTCTCCTCCTGCCCCCAATCCCTCCCAGCATCAGAGTCTTTTCCAGTGAGTCAACTCTTTGCATGAGATGGCCAAAGTACTGCAGTTTCAGCTTTAGCATCATTCCTTCCAAAGAAATCCCAGGGCTGATCTCCTTCAGAATGGACTGGTTGGATCTCCTTGTAGTCCAAGGGACTCTGGAGTCTTTTCCAACACCACAGTTCAAAAGCATCAATTTTTTGAGCCCATAATTTGCACAATGAGAGTTTTGTTCACTGCTGTATCCTCAGTAGCCAATACAGTGTCTGTGATAATATAATGGTTTAAAATATTATTGAATGGGGAATTCCCTGATGGTCCAATGGTTAAGTTTGTGTGCTTCCAATGCAGGGGGTGCAGGTTCAATCCCTGGTCAGGGAACTAAGATCCCACATGCTGCATAGCCCAAAATTTTAAAAAATATATTAATGAATGAATGAGTGACTTCCAGGAAAACCGTAACTCTGATTCAGAGAAGGACAAAGCCTCAGTTTGCTGCTTTGTCCTCCTGGCTTGGCAGACAAGCCTTAGTTCTATACTGTGCTTCAGTGATGCTATAACTCTGCGGGTCAAGGGAGTGATTTCACGGTTCAGTGAAGGTTTGGTCAGAGCTCAGTGTGTGGTTTGGGCCTTGGAGATTGAGGATTTGGTTGGGGGACAAAGGCACCAATCTCTACCCAGAAACCAGGCCACCCTCTGAGTCATGAGTCAGTGTGGGTGAGTCTGTGGAGGTGCTGTGAGCATGTGTATCTGTGGAGTGCTGGGGAGGAAGGGGTAGGTCCAGCTTAAGCCCATAAAGGTGCTGTGGTTGTTTAAGTGGGAAGATGCCATCCCTAAACCGTGGCCCGGAGAGCGAGGTTTCCTGGATTTCCTGTCTTTGGGGATGAATTTATACTCTGGTCTTCCTCAGAGCGCCCCATGTGATGAGTGGAGATCTGAGTGAAGGATGGGTAACTGGTGGAATGTGATGCCAAGCGAGGTTTTGCTTTTTATTCTGAAAAGCGGGTGAAAATCCACAGCTGGGACAAGAGGCAGTGACTCCCACCTCTCCCGCCCTTCTAAGCTCAGAGTGTGCTGCGGGCTTATTGGAAGTCCTGAGGCAGAGAGGCAGCAGCGCCAGCCCCTCCCACCACCCGCCTGCTGGCATTGAGGGACTGGAGAGAGGAAGGAGGGCTCGGGAGAGGTGAGCATCCCCCACTCCTGCAGGAAGGAGAAGGCATATCCTGTGATGCTAAGAGAGGAGGACCCCAAGAAAATAGCTGATAAAGTCTGAGAGTGCCACCAACTCTTCCCCCTCGGTTAACTTGTGACTAGTGATTACCTCTCAAAGCTGTCAAGCCACCAGGTTTGCAAAAGTCTCACAGTTTCTGTGGTTTAGAGATGGGCTCAGGGGAGAAATGGAGGGTTTGGAATGAGCGTGCCTTCCAGCAGTCAGCTCTGTGGCCAGCTGGCAAGGCTAGGATACCTGAGCTTCTTGTCTGTTGGATGGGCCTCCTGGAAGGTGGCTAGTCTTGAATCATCCTGCTGGCATCTTGTCTTCTGCCCTTCTCCTGCTTTTCCTTGCAAAGATAGCTGTCCACCAGATAAGGGATCCCAGAAGAAGAGCACGTGGTCTCTCTCTCTGAGAGACCAGTGGGTGAACCCTGAGTGCGTATCTCACCCCTGGATGCTGGAGGAGGGGGTCCCTGCTAAAAGCCAATAAAAGCTGACCACAAAAGACTGGCATTTAGGACCCACTGCCAAGGGAAAAACGAACCACCTGCCAACCTGGAGAAGCAAGAGCCCACAGAAAGGGCACTGCCTCGTACTGGAATCACTCACTTGAGAAGGACTCGCTCTTTACCTGTTTCTCCTGTGACCCCACTCTGACCCCGGAAAGTGAAGCACACGCCAGGGCAGAAGAAACATGTGCCTAAGAACCCGCTTCCTCTTCTCTCTGAGCTGGGAGAACACTCAGCAGTTCCTGCCTCTGCTGGGGGGACAGGAAGGAGACGAGCTTTAATTCACCTTTGAGAGTGGAGTCGTAGGTCATGTGACCCGGGAGTGGCACAGAACAGTGGGAGTTCCTGGGAGGGTAGAGATGACAGTAGCCGGGGCTGTTAGGGAATTGTCAAAGAGACCATCGGTAAACCACTTTGGAACAGGTCTCTGGTTCTTTGTTTTCAGAGGGGAGTTTGTGCTGTTTCACACTAGCCAGTCTTTTTGCGTGTCATCCTTAGTAACCATCAGATACCAGGGCTTGGCTGCATGGGGTGATCACACACGAGGGTTGAAGCCTTTAGAGGCTCGCCGCCAAACCAGCCGAACTGACGGCCTGAGCCTCGTGTGCGTTTGACAGTCATGGACGGAAATGCTCACTGGGTGCTGTGGAAACCTAGTGATAAATTCTGTGCTGGCGGCCTCATTAGTATGCATGTGTGTGGACTCCAATCAGATAAGGGGCAGGGAAGTGTTATTAAACCCAGCAAGGAGAAGTGGGCCAGCTGAGCCTGGTTAGTATTGATTGGAATTTCTTCCCACCAATTAATCTGCTTATTAATGTCGATGTTTGGAGTCTCTGTTTTCATAGGAGCAGCCATCTTTGTTCTTTTTCTCTTTCACCCTTTTTTCCACCTGATTTTTTTTTTTTGGCAGTGACAGTTTGTGAGTGAGGACTCAGCCCTGTAGTCTGCACAGAATTTGGTCTTTTGACTCTCTTGCTCCTCTGTTCCCCTACTTTGTCTTTTTTCCCCCCATTTTTTATTGAAGTATAGTTGATTTACAATGTTGTGTTAATTTCTGTTGTACATCAAAGTGCTTCAGTTATACACACACACATGTTCTTTTCCAGTATGATGTCACAAGGTACTGAATATAGTTCCCTGTTCTGTACGGCGGGGCCCTGTTGTGTATCCATCCTATATATGATAGTTTGAATCTGCTAATCCCAATCCGTCTCTCCCGTCCCCTTCCTCTTGGCCCACCTTAGCAAACACAAGTCTGTTCTCTGTGTCTCTGAGTCTGTTTCTCTTCTGTAGAGAAGTTCCTTTGTGTCACAGTTCAGACTCCACATATAAGTGATACCATATGGTATTTGTCTTTCTCTTCCTGGCTCTCTAGAGTATGATAATCTCTAGGTCCATTCATGTTGCTGCAGGTGACATTATTTCATCCTGTCTGTCTTTATGATGAGTGGTATTCTACTGTAGACATGTACCATATCATCTTCATCCATTCATCGGTCAGTGGACATGGAGGGTGCGTCCACGTCTTGGCTTTTGTAAGCAGTGCTAAAATGAGCACTGGGCTGCCTGCATATTTTCAAACCATAGTTTTCGCTGGGTCGATGCCCAGAATTCCCGCCATCACCACCTTGTCTCTTCTCCACTAGTCTGCCGCTCTCAGGAGGGGCGTGGGGAGAGAGTGGCCTGGGGAGGGGGCGGCAGCTGCAAGTCACAGTGCCACCAGCTACCTCCTCGTGTCACAGCCTGCAGAGAGAGTTTCCTCTCAAGTGGCATCTTTTTTCTGGTTTTCTTAAAATGAGTAACCCCCCCTAAACTTTCTATAATTTGACTCCATCTTTGCTAAAATGGCCATTCTACTAAGTCAGTGCTGTGTCCTTCTTGCTTATCACTGCATGCCTTATCTGTGGTCACCCCTAGACACTGTTAAGTGCATGAACGTGTGGAAGCGTCCAGTCCCATCCTGTTTCCCACTTCTCCCCACTGGGATGCTGGGGGCTGCCCCCCTGCCGTCTTGCCAACATGTGGTGCCCCTTCCTCTCATCACCTCCCTACCCCTGCACACCCACTCCTTTCACTTAAACACATGTAGACCCTCTTGAAGGCCCAGAAGCAGTCCAGAGCCCAACACGACAGCTCTGCTTTCGTGCCCACTTACACCGATTGCTGTCTGGCTGATGCTGTTGGTTAGCTCTTTGAGTTGAAAACTGGAATTGAAGAGACCAAGACTGTGCGATCTCACTTCACGTGATTTGCCCCCAAACATCAACTTGTTGACCACAGATTTTACTGCTAAACTGGCCAGTCACTCGCAAATGGGTGTAATTTGTTCTAGGAGAGTAACTATATCAGACTTACCATAATTCAGTACTACCAGAAAACCAGCTCAAAGTCCATGACCTCCTGCAGGCCCAGACAGGCATGTCATCTTTCTGTGTGAGGAAGGGGGCAGCATCATGGCTGCAGAGGCAGGGGACCCACATCCTCGTGAAGTTTCCTGTGGACTGTGCTGCTTGTTGTCCACACTCAGTCCTTACCCCTGAGTGTGTTGAAAGAGTGTGGAGAAAGCCCAGTGACACCAAAGACTCATAAATGACAAAGAGACCTCAAGAAGAGAGGCTACATTTTCTTCAAAGTAGATAGTTTATTGAAGGAATAAAGTACATTGTGTTATTAACTGACACTTAGCAAATTGCTGGATAGATGATACAGAAAGAAGGCCCTTCTTATGAGTCAGGGGCTGGTTCATTATAGTAAATATCCCTGCAAGTGTCAGTTTCCTTGGATGACAGATGAATCGCAAGTGAGCCAGCTTCCCCACCCTGCCTTTGCAACTGCACAATCCCTGCTTCAGAGAGTTGAAAAGTTTTGTAATCTTGCCAGTGTAAAGATCATAACGCAGTCACATTTCTGCATGAATGTCTCCTGCTTGGGTGGCAGATAGCAGAAGGCCAGTTATTTGTTGGCTGCCTCAGGGAAGTG
Source organism: Madoqua kirkii (assembly GCA_006408675.1). Taxonomy (NCBI): domain Eukaryota; kingdom Metazoa; phylum Chordata; class Mammalia; order Artiodactyla; family Bovidae; genus Madoqua; species Madoqua kirkii. Next base: position 12,401 of record SJYC01081365.1, on the reverse strand, counting down.
GGTGGGGTGTTAGCCGCTTTTCGGGTGCACAGGAGCTTGTCGGCAGAGCAGACCAGGTGACACTCTCCGCATGAGCCTTCCGACACGTTTCCTAGGAGGGCCAGAGGAGCAGTCTTCCCACGTGGCCTTTAGCTGTGTCTTGGGCAAGTGTTTACATTTCGCGTGGCCCTGGGTCTGCAAGGGATTTTTTTCTTCAGCTTAGGCGATGACAGTGGTTGGCTCCCCTTTGTATATGGGAGTAATTCCGTATCAAGGGCTTCCTTGGTGGCTCAGTCGGTAAAGAATCTGCCTGCAATACAGGAGATCTGGGTTCAGTCCTGGATCAGGAAGATCCCCTGGAAAAGGAAATGGCAATCCACTCTAGTCTTCTTGCCTGGAGAATCCCCATGGACAGAGGAGCCTGGTGGGCTGCAATCCATAGGGTCACAAAGAGTCGGACACGACTGAGCGACTAAGCATAGCAATATTACAGAAAGAATCAAGGTAATGGGAACTTTAGCTGAAGGCTGATGACTTTGTTTTGCAGAGTGCTATAGTCAGAGTTCTCCTGCCTGGATGACCCTGCATTTATTTCTCTTGTTCCTTTACTTGAACACAAAGGATGCATTTGTCTCAAAGGTCAGACATTTGTCCCTGCCAGGACTTATCTTTGGGTCTGTGTATCTGTTTCTGTTGGCCTGAGTGGTTTGTAATGTTTAGTGATTCTGGTGGGAGAATTGCTAGGAAAAAAGAATAGGGAAGGGAGAGAGCTGTCTGGCATTAGGTAAAGGAGTTAATAATTTTTCTTGCTGCTTCTGGTTGGTTTTGAAGTATTCCTGGTTGAAAGGGCTTCCCTGTTTTGGCAAAGTGAGGAGGGAAAACACTTTCTTTTCTCTGTGGCTGAACAATATCTGCTCTTTTCTTCATAGCTGCAGAGCAGCTCTGTAGGTAAGAGGTTCTTTGCAGGATTAGGTATCTATAGTTTGGGGTCAGATAGTTGGTGTGTGATTTACCAGGATATTCTTAGGAAAGATGCCCAAAGAAATTGAAATGGAAGGCTGCTTCTGCCTTGGCCTCAGATTAGTTACAAGGATGAGGAGTATATAAGATACTTCCTGGGCTGGAAGTAGTGAGGAGACTGCATCTGTAAAGTTTGTTTATTTCATAATGATGTCCAGTAGTAACTCATGAATGGGATAACATCTAACTTGGAAGATTCCTCTTCAGCCAGTTCATTATTAGTCAGTTGATAGAAATCTACCTACAACGTAGAACACATGATTTGATCCCCTGGGTCAGGAAGATCCCCTGAAGAAGGGAATGGCTACCCACTCCAGTATTCTTGCCTGGAGAGTTCCATGGACAGAGGAGGCTGGTGGGCTACAGTCCATGGGGTCTCAAAGAGTTGGATGTGACTGAGCAACTAACACTTTCACTTTCAGTTGATAGGAATTTGCTGAGCATTTGCTGTGCTTTGTGCTCTTAATGGATGTCACAGGGAATAGAGACTTCAGGCATGATTTGTGCACCCTAGAAGTGTATCTCCTGGTTCAAGATAGAGTAACATATGGGAAAGAGTAGCAATGGGCTTCCCTCATGGTCCAGTGGTTAGGGTTCTGGACTTCCACTGCCAGGGGCTCAGGTTCAATCCTTGGTTAGGGAACTAAGATCCCACAAATTGGGCAGCATGGCCAAAAAAAAAAAAAAAAACTGAAAAGAAAAAAAATATGCCAGGAAAGAGTAGTTCATAACAGTATGTCATCGATGCATGCATGCTAAATCACTTTAGTCGGATCTGACTCTTTGTGACCCCATGGACTGTAGCCCGCCGGGTTCCTCTATCCATGGGATTTTCCAGGCAAGAATACTGGCGTGGGTTGCCATTGCCTTCTCCAGGGGATCTTCCTGACCTAGGGATTGAGCCTATGTCTCCTGCAGCACCTGCATTGCAGGCAGATTCTTTACTGCTCAGCTACCAGGGAAGCCCCATATCGTCTCTAGTGAGATTCTAAATTACATCATCAGACTCAGTCTTGACTTATTCTTTCACAGAAAGCATTATTAATTTTGTTAATAAGAGTGTAACCAAAATTATTATGGATCAAAGTATATCACCTATTCCCCTTTTTAAGAGTCCTCCACTAGAGTCCTTCATGAGAGCAGAGGCCCTGTCTCTTCTGTTCACAGTTTCAGATAAGCAATTTAATCTCTGTCTGCTTGGCCCGTATTTGGCACTCAATAAATTATTGGATGAATCAAAGGAGTGGACTCTAAGTGCTAGAGAAGGGGTTTGCCAGGAAAGGTCGACGTGAAGCAAGACTTAGTAATAGGTCTAATCTCTGCTTCCCTTAAACACATAGCACTCTGCATCCACTGCATATAGCTTTTAGATTAACACTGATGTTTGGAGTAGTAGAGCTGGGGATTTGTATCCAGGCCTGTCTGGCTCCTAAACCCCCATCTTCCTGCTACATGATGCTGCCATCCACAAAAATGGCCACGTCGTCGCTGCTGCCCCTGAAAGGTCTGGGAGACCACAGGTCAGAGACAGATGTGCTCGACCAGGATTTAAGTTGATTGCCATGTTGTGCTGGCTCCTCTGCTGTGACTTTTTTCAACCATTTAGTCATTCTGCTACCCAAGAAGATTAAGGTATTTTTTTGGTGTGTGATAAAGTTGAAACAGTGTACTCCAGACTCCATAACCTATTACCTGAGAAATTATAGCATTTCTCCCCCAAAATATCTCTAATGAGGCCAAGAATCTGATTAGTTTGAAATAGTTTGGGTAGTGGTCAGGAGAGCTAGGGCTTTGGTCCACTATGACATTAGAAGTTCCCACAAGGCTGTTTGGTGGGACCCAATGTTTGTTTCTTTTGGTTTGACCACCTCATAGCTCTGTAAAATGTTCCTGTACTTTCCTGCCTCATGAACCTTAAAATCATGTGAAAACGGGGGTATTGAGTCCTCCAGTTTCTCTCTGGCACCGTTCTAAGGACCAAGCCCCACCTTTGAACTGGTATTTAGTTCTTGAAGATTAAAATAGAGTTCTTGCTTATTCTCTTTTAGAAATGTGAACCCAGAAGAAAAAGGTGAGAGTGTTATCTGATATCTTGCCTCTCTCCTATATTGTATCATATCACATATAGCTATCTCTTGCCCCTATCATATTTTGTTGGTTTTCCCCAAATGGGATTATTCTGAGACATGTTTGTGGTGCAGAGCACTTAAGTATAGTCTAGAAAGAGCCAGTGGCGAGGGGGCAGCAGTGGCATCAGCGGGTAGCATGAGCAGAGGCAGCATGATGGATCCCCTTTTCCCCTTTTCCTTTTTGGTTTTGAAGGCTTGCAGATTAAGGAATGCTACACTATGAGCTGTCCTGACCGTGGAGGTGGAAGGAAGCTATCTCAGTCCCTCGAGCTCTTGGGTGGGTTGTAAACAGCACACACTTATTTCTCCCAGTTCTGGAGGCTACAGGTCTGAGATTGGGGTGGTGCCAGCGTGATCAGGTTCAGGAGGGGGCCTCTTCAAATTGCAGACTGGTGGCTTCTCACCGTGTACTCACATGGTGGAAAGGGCAAAAGAGCTTCCTTTTATAAGGGCACTAATCTCATTCCAGAGGGCTCCACCCTCATCACCTAATTACCTCCCAAATACCACCTCCTAATATCACTTTGGGAGGTTAGGATTCAACATATGGATTTAGGGAAGAGAAAAACCAATCCATTGCAGAAGTTAATGATTACTGAGGGCAGATTCTCTACAAGATTCTTTCATAAGGCTTTTCTCAAAGAATTGAGAGAGAGATTGTGGCATGGCCACCTTTCCTAGTTTAAATACAGACTCAGCTGCCAGCCCCCAGTCCGCAGCTGAGGTGTGGGGCGAGCTGTGGAACCAGGTAATTTTCCTGGCCTATGCGTTTTAGAGTTGTGTTATGGCCTCTGGGTGACCCTGGACTACTTTTGGGGGCAGAGAGCGAGGCTGTTGGCTTGGTCATAATGAGTTTATAGGATTAAAAGTAAGACTGTTCATGATTTTGAAATACAAGCAAGGCACTTAACCATTCTGTACTCATCTTGCATAAATTTTGTATAAATGAGTTGGAAGTAAAGCAGTTGAGCTCTGAGTTAACATGGTATGGTGACAAGATGTCAGTTTCAGAGATAGTTCTGAATCCAAGTCTAAACTCACTGGGTAGTTTTCCTCATCTGAAAAGTGGGGAGTTTTTAACTAACCTGATAGGCTTATATGTGGCAAGTGCCCAGCCAGGTGGCTGGCATATAGAAGGTGATGGATGAATGTTCATGCTTACCCCTCTTTCAGAGCTATTCACACTGCCTCACACTGCTGTCTCTTTCAATGTTTGTTTCCTCAGTCAGGTTGTCAGTGCTATGGGGGCAGGGACTGTGTCTCTAGTGTGCTTTTATTTCTCATTGTGCCCAGTACAGTGCCTGATCCCTAAAAGCCATTTAATAAATCCTTAACTAAGATCATGGCATCCAGTCCCATCACTTCATGGCAAATAGATGGGGAAACCGTGGAAACAGTGTCAGACTTTATTTTGGGGGGCTCCAAAATCACTGTAGATGGTGCCTGCAGCCATGAAATTAAATGATGCTTACTCCTTGGAAGGAAAATTATGACCAACCTAGACAGCATATTAAAAAGCAGAGACATTGCTTTGCCAGCAAAGGTCCATCTAGTCAAGACTGTGGTTTTTCTAGTAGTCATGTATGGATGTGAGAGTTGGACTGTAAAGAAAGCTGAGCGCCGAAGAATTGATGCTTTTGAACTGTGGTATTGGAGAAGACTCTTGAGAGTCCCTTGGACTGCAAGGAGATCCAACCAGTCCATCCTAAAGATAAGTCCTGAGTGTTCATTGGAAGGACTTATGTTGAAGCTGAAACTCCAATACTTTGGCCACCCGATGTGAAGAGCTGACTTATTGGAAAAGACCCTGATCCTGGGAATGATTGAAGGTGGGAGGAGGAAGGGACGACAGAGGATAGGAAGGTTGGATGGCATCACTGACTCAATGGACACGAGTTTGGGTAAACTCGTGATGGATGAGGAGGCCTGGCGTGCTGCAGTTCATGGGGTTGCAAAGAGTCGGACACGACTGAGCAACTGAACTGAACTTACAGTCAGTGGAATGAGAACTTTCTGGTGCTGTGACATTTTCATGGAGACACTGTTGAAGTGTGTGTATCTTAAGCACTTAGCCCAGTGCCTGATGCATAGTGGATACCCAAAGTAGGGAATGAATGAATGAGGCAGAGATTAACTGAATATGATGAACTTCATCATATTAAATCAGCCACTATAGAGCACAGGCATCGCAGGGACTAATGAAGCCTTAATTACAGGATTACAGCTCACAAATATTATGCAATAAAGCCAGGTCGATTTTAGGTGGCTATTGAATGCTTAGGAGATTGGGAATTATTGCTATTGCTAGAACACCCTTTAGCGTAAAATACACTAGCCATACAAATCATGTAAACACTAATTAGGGTACTTGGCAATAATGTGTGTTTTTTCTAATCTGAATTGTTGACATTTGGAACTCTCACTTACCAGCTTATTAAGGAATGTAATGCTCATAAAGAAAAGAGTGCTTTGTAGAAGTTCTCTTGAATCCAATCACAAAGAGTAAAGAGGTGGGGGGTAGGTGTAAAATTCTGAACTTGCTGTGGATGTGATGACATTAACTCTTTGGAGAAAGGAGCAGGCTGCTTTGTTTTCTCTTTGAAGGAAGTGTTGTCTTCTCAGGTGTGTGCTCCTTGTCCCCACGGCCATCAGACATCTGTTGGGTGCTTGCTCTATGCCCACCACTGTTTGAGCTCTTTACTATCCAATTCCAGTTCATCTTTATGACATGTCTACATAAAGTGGATTTTATTACCTTCATTCTACCAGTCAGAACCCTGAGATGCAGAGCCTCACAACTATTAAGATTGCTGAAAAAGTTTAAATCATCATAACTAGACACAAACACATCTTTATCAATCAAAATGGGAACCATTTCTATCAACACATTTTTGCCAGTGAGAAATAAGTTTATTGTTCTAGCGTGAAAATCTGTGCCTCGGGATTCAGTGAACTCTGGAAAACATTTTCTGCCTCCTGGTTGTGGCAGCATTTTGCCTGCCATAAGTTGTTGAGATGCTTGAAGAAGTGGTAGTTGGTTGGCAGGAGGTCAGATGATTACGGCAGATGAGGCAAAACTTCATAGACGAATTTGTTCAACTTTTGAAGCATTGCTTATGTGACATGTGGTCGGGTGTTGTCATGGAAAAGTATTGTGTGTTGACCAGTGCTGGTGGAAGGCATTGCCATTTTTGGTACATCTCATCAATTTGCTGAGCATACTTCTTGGATGTAATGGTTTGGCCAGGATTCAGAAAGCTGTAGTGGATCAGACCGGCAGCAAAACCCCAAACAGGGGCCATCACCTTTTTTGGTGCAAGTTTGGCTGTGGGAAGTGCTTTGAAACTTCTTCTTGGTCCAGACACTGATCTCGTCATTACCAGTTGTATATAATCCATTTTTCATCGCACACGCAATCTGATTGAGACACGGTTGGTTGCTGTTGAGTAGAATAAGAGAAGATGACAATTCAAAACCTTTTTTTTTTTTAATTTGCAGTCACTTTATGAGGCACCCAATTATTGAGCTTTTTCAGTTCAGTTCAGTCACTCAGTCGTGTCCAAGTCTTTGCGACCCCATGATCCATAGCATGCAAGACCTCCCTGTCATCACCAACTCCCAGAGTCCACCCAAACCTGTGTCCATCAAGTCGATGATGCCATCCAACCATCTCATCCTCTGTCGTCCCCTTCTCCTCCCACCCTCAGTCTTTCCCAACATCAGGGTATTTTCCAGTGAGTCAGCTCTTCGCATCAAGTGGCCAAAGGATTGGAGTTTCAGCTTCAACATCAGTCCTTCCGTGAACCCCCAGGACTGATCTCCTTTAGGATAGACTGGTTGGATCTCCTTGCAGTCCAAGGGACTCTCAAGAGTCTTCTCCAACATTACAGTTCAACAGCATCAATTCTTTGGTGCTCGGCTTTCTTTATAGTCCCAACTCTCACATCCATACATGACCACTGGAAAAACCATAGCCTTGACGAGACAGACCTTTGTTGGCAAAGTAATGTCTCTGCTTTTTAATATGCTGTCTAGATTGATCATAATTTTTCTTCCAAGGAGTAAGCATCTTTTAATTTCATGGCTGCAGTCACCATCTGCAGTGATTTTGGAACCCAGAAAAATAAAGTCCGATGCTGTTTCCACTGTTCCCCATCTATTTGCCATGAAGGGATGGCACCCGATGCCATGATCTTAGTTTTCTGAATGTTGAGCTTTAAGCCAACTTTTTCACTCTCCTCTTTGACTTTCATCAAGAGGCTCTTTAGTTCTTCTTCACTTTCTGCATAAGGAAAACAATAGAATGTGAGCTTTTTCACCTTTCCAATTTGCTTCAAATGCCAGACGACTGTAGGATGGCCTACATTGAGTTCTTTGGCAGCTTCTGTAGTTGTAAGAGAATGAACTTCAGTGATTTGCTCTCAATTGGTCGTTGTCAACTTCCGATGGCCAACCACTGTGCTGCTCATCTTCACGGCTCTCCTCTCTTTTACAAAACTTCTTGAACCATCACTGCACTGTAGGTTCTTCAGCAGTTCCTGGGCCCAGTATGTTGTTGATGCTGCGAGTTGTCTCTGGTTCTTTACAACCCATTTTGAACTTGAGTAAGAAAATCACTTGAATTTGCTCTTGTGTAATATCACTTCTGTAATCTAAAATAGACAGCAACTAATAAGCCATTAGTGAAAAACATAAAGCGATAAATGCACATTAGAATGATGTGCAATATTACCACATTTAAGAGTATATTCCAATAGCAAACAGCAAAATTCAACAATGCAAAACCACAATTACTTTTGCACCAATGAAATAGTAAGGGAAGGTGGGATTTAGAAGCTAGGGAAGGAACCGTGTTCTCAACCATTGTACTTTAAGGCCTCTCCTTATTTCACTCTCCGTGGATCAGGTGATTCTGCCTGTGGGGAGCATCTAGAGGGAATAAGGATGTCTCCTGGGCCCTGGGGGGTATAAATAATAAGTAACAGATTGGGTCTCAACACTTTGGCATTCAAGTGTACTAAAGAAAATGAAGTAATTGTAAACTTGCATAATTATAAGCATTTAAGAATAGCAGAAAAATTGTATGGGAGGTCAGGGGCTGTCCTTTGGGTTTGGCAGCTGAATGATTTAATCTGGGAAGGAGCTGCAAAGTGAAGCTGGGGAGGGTGGGTGGGTGGGTTAGTGGAAGGCAGTTTCTGAGAGAGTGAGTGGGCAGGGTTCTTGAGCTCTGCAGAGAGGGACACCCAGGGAGTGCTTCTTCAGAGGTGCCTCCCGAGGGAGTCTGTGGCCAGTGATTCTGGAGACTGATGGTGCAGCTGGGAGCTTCTCCCACCTTCAGGAGTGCATGCAGCCGCTCTCAGCAAAGGTGCGAAGGAGAGAGTTTGGTCTTGGTGCTTCTCTGTCATTTTTTCCTTAACCCTTCTTTCTTCTTTTCTTTGCTCTCACGTGGGTCTTCACCTGTGCAAAGTCATTCCCCCAGCAGTACCCCTCACCAGAGCCCTCCTATCCATTTCTCTTGCCTTTGACGAATGTAGCAGAGCATCGTCTGTGTATTATCATCTCTGTGTGCTGTTCTATGTGGGGCTGGCTAGCTGACTGTGATAAATGAACCCACAGTCACTGATAGTTTTGTCAATGAGCCAGTGAAGCCCCTCCCCCTCCAGCTTCACAGGAGCGCCCAGAGGTCTGGGGAGAGGGCCCCCTGAGAAGTTGCTGACAGGTCTGGGGAGAGAGCCCCCTGAGCAGTTGCTGACACTTTGAGAAGGAGGCAGAGTGAGAAGCCTGCAATGGAGACTGAGAAACAGTGGCTCTGGGGGTAAGAGGAAAACGGAGAGTGGTTTCACTGGAGCCAAGGGAGGAAAGAATGTGAGTAAGGAAGGTGAAAGCATGGACGGAGGCTCGTGAGCGATGAGGTCAACTGAGGAGTTTCCTAAAGTGAAACATACGAGTATTTATAGAAAGATGTCAGAGAGGACACAGACAAAAAGGTCATTGGTGGTTGTTTGTGGATGTTTTATGTATCTCCTTCCAAATTTTCTATTATGAATATCAGTAAAATTATCAAAAGAGGAAAATGGAAGGCGTAAGCAATGCCAAATGTAACAGACAGCTAAGGGAAAGATGTACCAATATCCATTGGCTCTGGCAATCTGGAGATGGTTAATGACCTTGACAGAAGTTGTCCCAGTGGAACGTGGAGGACAGAAGTCCGTTTGCTACCAGTTCAGGAGCAATTGGGAGGGGAGGGCTTGCAGACTGGGTGTAGACTGTTCTCTCAAGGATTTTGAAATACTTGACTGTGAAAAAAGGAGTTAGGATCAAAGGTGAAGAAGTAGATGTTGTGGGGTAAAAGAAAGGTGTTTATAAAATACAAAGGATTGGCATATGTCTTTGTGCTAAGGAGAGAACCAGTTCCATTAAGCAGATAAGGATACAGAGTGACTGATGGAGCATGGTACCCTGGGAGGCAGAAGGGTATAGAACCAAAGAGTAGAGTTAGCCTCAGTCATAGAAAGGACATCTCTTCCACTGTGGATGAATGAATGGATAGGTACCAACAGAGATCAGAGTGTATGTGGTTAGAATAGGGCACTCTTACATGATGATCCTGACTTTCTCAGAGACATAGTAGGTTCAGACTTTGAGAGATAAGGCTGGCTTGGAATAAATGTCACAATGGGCTTCATCATCATAGTAGGTTAGATGTAAGCTCTATGAGAGCAGTTTTCTGTGGCACATTTCTGAATGCCTCCTCTGCCAATCATAGTACCTGGAATATAGTAAGTTTTGTTGTTGTTATTTACTAAGTTGTGTCCAACTCTTTTGCAACCCCATGGGCTGTAGCCCACCAGGGTCCTCTGTCCCTGGGATTCTCCAGCTGTTCCCTCCTCCAGGGGATCTTCTCAACCCAGGGATCAAACCCATGTTGTTTGCCTTGCAACTGGATTCTTTACCACTGTACTACCTGGGAAGTCCAATATGGTAAATACTTAGATAATTGTTGATGCTGTGAATATATGATTAGAAAAAGAATGTGGTATTCCCACTCAAGTTCTTCATGACTCAGGTCATTCCATAAATGCAGTCTTTTCAAATATCACAGTCCCGGGGGGAACACAGACAAATGGGGAATTGTTTAGAAAAAGGGAAACTACAATTTGGAACTGGTGTAAAAGAATGAATAAAGAAACTGAGGATATGTTGTGTCTAAAGTCAAGCCTTTGAAAGAGATGTGAGCCGTCATTAGATGTTATGACAGACTGCCGATTGAAAACCAGGTACCCATGTTCCATATTGCTTCCGAGAGGAGACCCATGGTCAACAGAAGTATAGAGAAGCATGCTCTGTCTTAAGTTGTCCTAAAAGGGTGGAAAAGACTGTTTCAAAAAGCCGTGACTTCTTGGTCACTGAGAGCGTTGAGGTGCAGGCTGGATGGTATCCCTCCAGTCTCCAGGGTCCTTTGTGCCAACAAGAGGGGAGCATTCTGACCTCTAGACTCTGAGGTGTAATAATACATTTCTCCCAGATTTATTGAGTTAGGGGTGCATGGGGCTTTTGTCTTCTCATTGTGATTTGGACGCTTATCTAGAACTGTTACACTTTGCAGCTGCGAAGATAATTTAGGTTCACAGAAATGACTCTGAGGCACTAAAAAATGCTAAAGAGACAGCTAAATCAAATGAAATACTGTAGAATGCCCTGAACCTAGTGATTGAGACCTATTAGGGACTCAGTAGATAGTTAAGAAGTATTAGATTAAATACTATCTATTTTTTTTAATGTTAAGCATAGAGGTTATTTATACCTCATATCCATAGTTATCACAGGGAAACCACTTGATCCATTGAAAAGAGCATGCATTTTGGAAGCACATCTGAATTTCCTTACCGCTCCACCATTAGCTGTGTTTCTTCTCATCTCTCAGACAGCTCAGCGTGGTCCCCTGTGCTTTTCACCAGCTGGTCCCCACTTGAGAAGGAGCCTGGGGAGCAAAATCCCATTTTGACGGCCTACATCTTTCTCCAGCGCTTGGGATGTGACTGTTTCCCCCGCATGGACGATCATGTTAATATCCGGTTCCATGGCTGACATCTGTGGACTTCTTAGGATTTTTCTGTATGAATGGTGGCATTTTTCATCTACAGAAGACTCAGGATTTTGTGACACACATTGAGTCTCATCCTTAGACTGTCTCTGTAAGACACCAGCTCTTAAAATCCTAACCTCTCAGTGTGCCCCTAAGACTCCTCCAATTACCATAGCTTGTTTGGAATAAGCAGCATCGTCTGGACATCATCCGGGCAGCTCTCGCTGCATTAAGGGGAACATGCCTGTGGGGCATAGTTTCCTGGCCATGGGATGATATTCTTCTTGCTCTGTTTCCGCAAGTGTTCCGCTGGCGTGGCTTTGTTGGATGCTGTTGCAGATTTGTCGTCATTCATGCCTAGACCCAAGCGTTCTCAGTGTTCCCTCCCAGTGGCCAAACTTAAAAGGCATCATGTCTGGTAAGGGATGGTAGGTCATAATCATGAAAAATGAGAGGCAGCTGAAACAGTTGTGTCAAAGCTGGTTTGTCAGAGTGCTGATTTCAGTCCAGTGAGGGAGCAGCCTCTGTTACCACCAGCAGCCGTTTCTCTTTGATTGTTTTTAAAACCACACTTCGGCTCCTGAGACCTGTATTTTTCTTCCTCTTGGAAACCGTCTTCAGTGGCAGTGTTTCTGATAGGGCGCCTGTAGACCTGTTGGCATTTTCTCCTGTTTCTCTCCCTTCCTAGGCGTTGGATCCCATCGATGGCAACCTCTGCTGAACGCTTTTATTACCAGTGGCTGCTGCTTGTGAAGAAAATTCAGGGTGCATAGGTTTTCACTGACAAAGCAAATACATTGCCGGGTGGGGGTTGGGGTGGAAATTTGTTCTTGGGAAAGGATTTGTCACCTTGAGTCAAGATTCACTGCAGGTTTCCTTCCGATAATGCTTTCCCTGTGCATTTTTGCATTAATGCCTAAGTTAGCTTCATGACAGCAGAGGGGTTGGGAAGTGGCAAATTCAGAGCATAAGTTACGATTTTTAGGAGCTCTATGTCCTGAAAATCTATTAGAGAAGACAGATCTCCCTGTTTTAGCAGAGAACAGTAGCAAAACAGCACACTGTCATAATTGGTCATAACCTTTTGAGAACATTCGTGCCTATGTCCCAAATACTCCAAACTATAATACACAGACCTCACCCCTAGTAGGCCCTTAGCCCTGGAACTTATACCAGTTGTAATCAAG
>SJYC01081364.1:0-22056 GCA_006408675.1 Madoqua kirkii | reverse complement strand
CTATCTATTTTTTTTAATGTTAAGCATAGAGGTTATTTATACCTCATATCCATAGTTATCACAGGGAAACCACTTGATCCATTGAAAAGAGCATGCATTTTGGAAGCACATCTGAATTTCCTTACCGCTCCACCATTAGCTGTGTTTCTTCTCATCTCTCAGACAGCTCAGCGTGGTCCCCTGTGCTTTTCACCAGCTGGTCCCCACTTGAGAAGGAGCCTGGGGAGCAAAATCCCATTTTGACGGCCTACATCTTTCTCCAGCGCTTGGGATGTGACTGTTTCCCCCGCATGGACGATCATGTTAATATCCGGTTCCATGGCTGACATCTGTGGACTTCTTAGGATTTTTCTGTATGAATGGTGGCATTTTTCATCTACAGAAGACTCAGGATTTTGTGACACACATTGAGTCTCATCCTTAGACTGTCTCTGTAAGACACCAGCTCTTAAAATCCTAACCTCTCAGTGTGCCCCTAAGACTTCCTCCAATTACCATAGCTTGTTTGGAATAAGCAGCATCGTCTGGACATCATCCGGGCAGCTCTCGCTGCATTAAGGGGAACATGCCTGTGGGGCATAGTTTCCTGGCCATGGGATGATATTCTTCTTGCTCTGTTTCCGCAAGTGTTCCGCTGGCGTGGCTTTGTTGGATGCTGTTGCAGATTTGTCGTCATTCATGCCTAGACCCAAGCGTTCTCAGTGTTCCCTCCCAGTGGCCAAACTTAAAAGGCATCATGTCTGGTAAGGGATGGTAGGTCATAATCATGAAAAATGAGAGGCAGCTGAAACAGTTGTGTCAAAGCTGGTTTGTCAGAGTGCTGATTTCAGTCCAGTGAGGGAGCAGCCTCTGTTACCACCAGCAGCCGTTTCTCTTTGATTGTTTTTAAAACCACACTTCGGCTCCTGAGACCTGTATTTTTCTTCCTCTTGGAAACCGTCTTCAGTGGCAGTGTTTCTGATAGGGCGCCTGTAGACCTGTTGGCATTTTCTCCTGTTTCTCTCCCTTCCTAGGCGTTGGATCCCATCGATGGCAACCTCTGCTGAACGCTTTTATTACCAGTGGCTGCTGCTTGTGAAGAAAATTCAGGGTGCATAGGTTTTCACTGACAAAGCAAATACATTGCCGGGTGGGGGTTGGGGTGGAAATTTGTTCTTGGGAAAGGATTTGTCACCTTGAGTCAAGATTCACTGCAGGTTTCCTTCCGATAATGCTTTCCCTGTGCATTTTTGCATTAATGCCTAAGTTAGCTTCATGACAGCAGAGGGGTTGGGAAGTGGCAAATTCAGAGCATAAGTTACGATTTTTAGGAGCTCTATGTCCTGAAAATCTATTAGAGAAGACAGATCTCCCTGTTTTAGCAGAGAACAGTAGCAAAACAGCACACTGTCATAATTGGTCATAACCTTTTGAGAACATTCGTGCCTATGTCCCAAATACTCCAAACTATAATACACAGACCTCACCCCTAGTAGGCCCTTAGCCCTGGAACTTATACCAGTTGTAAATCAAGGCCTAGATAAGAGACCCTCACTAAAATCTGTGACCCTGGCCTCTGCATCCACCTTCCATCCTCCCCTGTGCTCTGAGACAACTGTGTGTATGTGTGTGTGTGTGTGTGTGTGTGTGTGCGCGCGCGCGCGCAAGCGCATATTCACTCATGTCCAACAGTCACTATTTTCTTGTGGCCAAAATACACACTGGACTTGGAAGTGATATTCATGGCAGAGGAAGTGATTTTGTTAGCAAAGTCAAACCAAACCATCTAGCCAAAGCCACACTCCGGTTGGTCTCATGAACGCCCTCCCCTCACATGCATCTAGTAACAATGAGTCTGTCCAGGGTTTCGTTTGAGACTTTTAAAGTTGATATCACAAACCTTAAACCTCCCAATTTGGGTGCTTTGATATTAGAAACATTTAACACACTGAAGTTTTACTCTTTGGTTAAATCCTCTTTTTTCTTCTGGGTACTTCCAGCAACTTCCTGGGGAAGTTGAAGTTGGTGTGTCCCACCTCTTGCTCCCCTCACTTAGGGGCACCTGTGGTTAGCATCTGTGATTTAGTCTGACTTTGTAAATATCAACCTGTAAACCCTACAGCACTTTAAAGAAGAAAGTGGTGCAGCCAGACAGTGAACAATGACATTTACTCTTGAGGCCATACTTTAAGCTGGAGAGTTCTCTTTTGTTTATAGAGACTGAAAAGGAAAAGAAGAAGGGAATGAATGAGTCAGAGAAATGAGGAGGATGAGGAAAAGAACAGGAGAAGGCAGTTGATCTGGGTTTGTTGAGCACCTCCTGAGTTCAGAGTTTAAGTTAGACTCTGGGGGAAAAATAGAGAAATGCTACAGTTCTCTGATCAGTGTCTTGACTGTGAGATGGGGAGTCCCACATACCCTCAGACTTGATGAAGTGGCTTAGAATTGGTAAGAAATAGCACATCAACTGGTCTGAAAGGAATAACTCAGTCCGAGATGAACACCTGAATTTTGCAGAGATGAAGAATCATCGGCCACCCACATTCAGTGGGATCAGCTAGGGAGATTTTCCTTGCAGTGAATGCTGAGCCCATTTTGAAAGATCAGATGGTGGAAAGAACAGCCGGAGATCTTGTCTGATTGAGGGGTGGACTGGCATGGTTGTGGGGCTCATACATGGGAAAGAATGAAGCTCTTTAATTGGAGTGGAGAATCTATTTTGGAGACTCATAAGATGGAGTTATGGCATAGGAAGGAGTCAGCTGGAGAAGGATGTTTAAAAAGCCAGGCTGGTGAGATTTAATTTAGGACCTGATGCCGTCAGACTGGATGCTTCTGAGGACAAAGAATTGGCCCAAACAGTTCACTTCTGCTTTTGCCTGGTTGGCCAACCTACCGTGCCACCATGGAAATGTAGAGTTTACACCTGTCAAGACTGGGGGCCCTGTCTGGCATGGCTGCCTCAAAATCATCACACCACAAACCCAGAAGAATGGAACTCCTGGCCTCCAGCCAAGCATTTCTTCAGTGCACTTGTGTTCAGAGCACGTTCTCCTGGAGACCCCTAGGGCATTGTACTCGCACAGCCGTTTTTGAGTGGTACACGTTTGTTTCACAGTGAACCTCTTCCTAACTGCAGTTATAACTGAGAAGATTAGGACCGGCAGGGGATGGGGGTGAGAGGCAGGAATCAGAAGGGAGCCCCGGGGGAGATGCGATACACTTGCTGATAAGAGGGGCCGTGTGCCCCAGACAGTGGTAATGTGGACCCTGGGTTTAGGATCTGCTGATGAGGCAAAGGTTGAGAAGTGGGTTAGGAGCAGGGAAGGACATGCTCTCTCCTCTCAGCCCCCTCCCTCGGTGAAACAGTGAGGCACACACACCTGCATCCTACAGACATCCGAGTTTATCCCATGCAAACCACTGGCTCTTTGTACCCTCCCTCTTTTAATCCGATAGCTGCTTTCAGCATCCTCTCAGGAGGAAGGTGGGAAAACAGGCAGGCAGCCAGGAAATCTTGGTGGTTATTAAACTGAGGCTTTGAGGACCTTTTTATTAGCGATGAGACTCAGCTCCACAGCACTAAAGAGTACAGACTCCCACTCTCTCTCCTCTGCTCAAACCTCCCAAGAATCTGTTTTATATGGTGTTTATTTGTAACCCGAAATAGACGTGGGCCCAAGGGCCCTGGGGACTGCTGAGACATCAGCGTGCTCTCAAGCAAAGAGGGTCAGCATCCTTGAGGGGGCAAGTAGTGCTCCCCTCCCGCGGGCCTTCCCGTCCCTCATCTGTGACTGGAAGCACATTTTGAAGGCTGTTGTCTTAAAGACTTGTTTGGTTTTTCAGTCTCTGAATGTGAGGACTGTGATATTGTGAAGACTCGTGCATCACTGAAACTCTAACCTTTTGGAACATTAGTGTGTACGTGCCCACTTAGTTGGTCGTGTCTGACTCTTTGCAACCCCATGGACTCTATGTAGCCTGCCACGCTCCTCTGTCCATGGGGTTCTCCAGGCAAGCATACTGGAGTGGGTTGCCATGTCCTCCTCCAGGGGATCTTCCCTACCCAGGGATCAAACCTCCATCTGCATCCACAGGCAGATTCTTTTAATAGTGTGCTGCCTGGAAGCCTTCTGGAACATTAGTGAAAGTGGAAATGAAGTCACTCAGTCGTGTCTGACTCTTTGTGACCCCATAGACCATAACCTACCAGGCTTCTCCCTCCATGGGATTCTCCAGGCAAGAATACTGGAGTAGGGTGCCATTTCCTTCTCCAGGGGATCTTCCCGACCCAGGGATTGAACCCTGGTCTCCCGCCTTGCAGGCAAACACCTTAACCTCTGAGCTACCAGAGAACATTAGTAGGCAGCCTTAAATGGGTTGAATGAGTAACCTGCATAGTATTGATAGTTTCTGGGCCTGCCCACCCAGCAATCCCCCGTTATAAGGAAAGACCTGGTTCTCTGACTCTTGTATCTGTAGATAAGAGGGGACCAGAGTGGAGGGTCTGCAGTGACTGGAAGGTGAGATGTTGATAATGGACCAAGTTGCAGTAGAAGCTACTTTACTCTGACCCGCCCACACAGCCTCTGCAGGCTCATCTGTAGCCGGTATCAGGGGTTTGGAGAACAGCTGGCTGTCTTCTGGGTTAAGCTTAATCAACAGATTGGCATGCATGTTGAATGCATAACTTTTGAAGGGAAACGGAATATGCCCCTCCCCCAAAGATGCCACTTTGGCACATGGATTATTCCAAGCCGAAGGCAATCAAGATCCAGCTGACTCAGGAACAACATTTCCCTCTTACTTAGCTATCTGAAAGAATTTGGATAGAGGGCCTGTACCAGAAAAACAGCTATTACCAGAGAGAATGTATTTATCTGAAAGACCATCTGCAGGGCAGGGCAAGGCTCTAATTGCCCTAACATCTGCTCTTCTGATACTCCTGTGAATTCCCGTCCTGCACCTGGAAGCCCCAGACCACATCCCATTCCTCAGATCAAGGCATTCCTTGACTCTCATTGTCTTGTGGACTCCCCAACATATGTAATGAAATGTGTTTTTCTTATTGATCTGCGTTATGTCACTCTTACTGTTACTCCAGCCAAAAAACCTAGAAGAACAGGAGAAAAAATTTATCTCCCTTAGAGCTTCATCCCCTTTGCACTAAGTGACCTGGTTCTAATGAAGGCGTATTTAAGGCTAATGGTTTTAAGTGAAAAGCATCCCTGAGCAAGCAAGCCCAGGGGCCTTGGTGTCTTCATGTGGTTATGAAGAGTATAGGGATGCTAATCATCATGATAATGGCTCCTGATTTTTCCTGAATGCAATAGGAATCTTAGTCACGAGATTCCTTCAGTTCAGTCTCTCAGTCCTGTCCGACTCTCTGCGACCCTATAAATTGCAGCATATCAAGCCTCCCTGTCCATCACCAGCTCCTGGAGTTCACCCAAACTCATGTGCATCGAGTCAGTGATGCCATCCCGCCATCTCAGCCTCTGTCGTCCCCTTCTCCTCCTGCCCTCAATACCTCCCAGCATCAGGGTCTTTCCAATTAGTCAACTCTTCTCATGAGGTAGCCAAAGTATTGGAGTTTCAGCCTCAGCCTCAGTCCTTCCAATGAACACCTAGGACTGGTCTCCTTTAGGATGGACTGGTTGGATCTCCTTGCAGTCCAAGGGACTCTCAAGAGTCTTCTCCAGCACCACAGTTCAAAAGCATTAGTTCTTTGGCACTCAGCTTTCTCCACAGTCCAACTCTCACATCCATATATGACCACTAGCCTTGACTAGACAGACCTTTGTTGGCAAAGTAATGTCTCTGCGTTTCAACATGCTGTCTAGGTTGGTCATAACTTTCCTTCCAAGAAGTAAGCATCTTTTAATTTCATGGCTGCAGTCACCATCTGTAGTGATTTTGGAGCCCCCCAAAATAAAGTCTGACACTGTTTCCACTGTTTCCCCATCTATTTCCCATGAAGTGATGGGACCGGATGCCATGATGTTCGTTTTCTGAATGTTGAGCTTTAAGCCAACTTTTTCACTCTCCTCTTTCACTTTCAAGAGGCTTTCTAGTTCCTCTTCACTTTCTGCCGTAACGGTGTTGTCATCTGCATATCTGAGGTTATTGATATTTCTGCCGGCAATCTTGATTCCAGCTTGTGCTTCTTCAAGCCCAGCGTCTCCTATGATGTACTCTGGATATAAGTCAAATAAACAGGGTGACAATATACAGCCTTGAGGTACTCTTTTTCCTATTTGGAACCAGTCTGTTGTTCCATGTCCAGTTCTAACCGTTGCTTCCTGACCTGCATACAGATTTCTCAAGAGGCAGGTTAGGTGGTCTGGTATTCTCATCTCTTGAAGAATTTTCCATAGTTTCTTGTGATCCACACAGTCAAAGGCTTTGGCATAGTCAATAAAGCAGAAGTAGATGTTTTTCTGGAACTCTCTTGCTTTTTCCATGATCCAGTGGATGTTGGCAGTTTGACTCTGGTTCCTCTACCTTTCCTAAAACCAGCTTGAACATCTGGAAGTTCATGGTTCATGTATTGCTGAAGCCTGGCTTGGAGAATTTTGAGCATGACTTTATTAGCATGTGAGATGAGTACAGTTGTGTGGTAGTTTGAGCATTCTTTGGCATTGCCTTTCTTTGGGGTTGGAATGAAGACTGACCCTTTCGAGTCCTATGGCCACTGCTGAGTTTTCCAAATGTGCTGGCATATTGAGTGCCGCACTTTCAAAGCATCATCTTTCAGGATTTGAAACAGCTCTACTGGAATTTCATCACTTCCACTAGCTTTGTTCGTAGTGATGCTTCCTAAGGCCCACTTAACTTCACATTCCAAGCTGTCTGGCTCTAGGTGAGTGATCACACCATCATGATTATGTGGGTCTTGAAGATCTTTTTTGTACAGTTCTTCCATGTATTCTTGCCACCTCTTCTTAATATCTTCTGCTTCTGTTAGGTCCAGACCATTTCTGTCCTTTATTGAGCCCATCTTTGCATGAAATGTTCCCTTGTTAGCTCTCGTTTTCTTGAAGAGATCTCTAATCTTTCCCATTCTGTTGTTTTCCTCTATTCCTTTGCATTGATCGCTGAGGAAGGCTTTCTTATCTCTCCTTGCTGTTCTTTGGAACTCTGCATTCAAATGGGAACATCTTTCCTTTTCTCCTTTGGTTTGGCTTCTTTCTTTTAACAGCTATTTGCAAGTCCTCCCCAGACAGCCATTTTTCTTTTTTGCATTTCTTTTCCATGGAGATGGTCTTGATCCCTATCTCCTGTACAATGTCATGAACATCCCTCGATAGTTCTTCAGGCACTCTATGAGATCTCGTCCCTTAAATCTATTTCTCACTTCCACTGTATAGTCATAAGGGATTTGATTTAGGTCATACCTGAATGGTCTAGTGGTTTTCCCTACTTTCTTCAATTTACGTCTGAATTTGACAATAAGGAGTTCATGATCTGAGCCACAGCCAGCTTCCGGTCTTGTTTTTGCTGACTTATATAGAGCTTCTCCATCTTTGGCTGCAAAGTATATAATCAGTCTGATTTCGGTGTTGAGCATCTGGGGGTGATTCCTTACCCCACATGTATTATATCAGTGATCTTTACAGTAGTTCATACTTGAAGGTGATATCAGCCCTCCGAGTATATGTTCAGTGTACAGACTTAAACAAAGGCTTATTGACAAGATCACGGGTGCAGGCACTGGTAAGCGGCAGAGGAGGCCCAAGGCCATGTCTCCGGCCACTAGCCCTGCCTTCCTGCTTGTCCGGTGCTTTGCTGCTGTTGCTGCTTGGGCGTGGTCTAGTGGGGGTAAGAGCAGCCAGCCTGAGCCTTTCATGGTCTTTCAGCCTCTTCTGCAGAGGCGAAGATAGAGTTTTGCAGGAGCTAGAGTTTGGGTTTTGATTTATGAGGGAAGAGTCGAATCTTTCTCTAGGTTGGAAGTTACAGGCTTGGGTTCATCAGCGCGGTACTTCAACCCCCTGATCTACTGGCTTTGTGGAACGAAGAGGTTAATTTGTTTTTAAGGGTGTTGGCATCTGATGAGATGAACCTATAAGTTTAAATGTAGACTGAATATGTTGACACATTCATGCTCACTTGTGCAGTTATGTCTGACTCTTTGCGACCCCATGGACTGTAACTGCCAGGCTCCTCTGTCCATAGGATTCTCCAGGCAAAAATACTGGCGTGGGTTGCCATTTCCTCTTCCAGGGGAGCCTCCCGACCCAGGGTTCAAACTCACATCTCCTGGATCGGCAAGTGGATTCATTACCACTGTGCCGACTAAATATAGCTGGAGTTTAATCTCTGTTTTATAAATCCCATAGTATTCTGTTGCAAAATAGGACATAACTTTTTAAAATAGGCAGTTTTTCAGAGTTGCATGTGAAGCTTTCATCTTTCAGTAAAGATGTTGGCAATTAGCTCAGCTCAGATGTGCCCTCTGCTTTGAAAGTGACCTCTCTTTTAGCCTTCTGGAGAGGTAAGGTTTGCAGTTGTCCGTTAACCAACTGCTGTGCTGTGCTTAGTCACTCAGTCGTGTCCGACTCTTTGCGGCCCCATGGACTGTAGCCTGCCAGGCTCCTCTGCCCATGGGAATTCTCCAGGCAAGAATACTGGAGTGGGATGCCATGCCCTTCTCCAGGGGTAGCAGCTCTGAACAGCACAAATTGCAGCCCTGGAGGTCAGAAGTCTGAGATGGGTCTATACCAGAGGGCTATAATCATGATGTGGCTGAGCTCTGTTCTTTGTGGAGTCTTTAGGGAAGAGTCTCTGTGTTTCCTTGCCTTTTCCAGTTTTACTAGCTTTTACTTATTAAAATTCCATTACTATGTGTACTGGGTAGAAAGATACTAAAAGCAAATCATATTTTCTGCGTGTATCTTCCTTTGAAAACTTTTAATAGTAAATTGCTCCCTTTGTGAAAACTAAACACCAGTCCTTTGTCCACCAGCTAGAGGATGAGACTTTGACTGGTGGGTCATCACAGGCTTTGACTGACGGAGAACTGAGATGTAGGCCAAGGCCAAAGCTAGAGCCAGGCTCGAGTCACGCGAGCCACTGCTCCTGAGAGCTGGGTTTAGGGCCCCTCTGCAGAGAAGTCTAATCCAGAACTCGAGGGAAGCCCAAGGGAACCGAGGTGAAGCAAAGGCGAGGTCGCCTCACTGCCAATGCCAGGCCTGTCTTGCCCTTCCCAGCTTCTGAAGGCTCCGGCCTTTAAGGGGCCAGTCCTTGCAAGTTTCGACATTTCTTAAAGTTGGAACGGCTTTGGGCTCGGCGTGACTGTGACTTTAATGGGAGAAGGAGCATTACAGAGTGTGGTGAGACCGCAGGGTCCTCGGGGGTCTGTGTTCCTTAGGAATGGGTGTCTTCCGAAGTCTCTGCCAGTAACGGGGGCAAGTCCTTATAACCCTTCTGTGCTTGCTAATTGCTCAGTGTGTCTGTGGCAGTGGTGGTAGTCTATCAGAAATGTAAAAAGCTATTGGAGACTATGAAAAGTAAATGAAAATTAGTGTTAGATATATGAATACTGTTGACTGGTAGCTAACAATAGCACATGTGGGCATGCACATATATACTCACACACACTAAAACTGCCTAAATTAAATTTAGTTGAAATGGCCATCATAAGACACATCTTCTGATGAATAACTTCAGTTCATTGGTACAAACAGTAGGTTCTCTAGGTTAGAGACTGAGAATATTTAAGAGAGACTTTATAGAGTAGTTGGGAAACCAACTGCTCAGAGGCACAGAAGTGTGAAAGCCCCATTTGTTCAGGATTTCAGGACTTGTGGGAAATAGGGTGGAAAGATAAAGCAGAGCTGGAATAGAATGTCAGCCACTGCCTGCCCCATCCCAGCCAAGAAATAGATAATTGCAGATGGGAAGCCAGCAAGCCCACCTCAGCTCAGTCCACAGGGCAGTGAAAACCGAGCTTTTCTGCGTCTTAGGTGCCTCCTCCCCTTATCTTGCTGGGGTCTGGAGTTCATGGCTAAGGGTTTGACAATAACTTGGCCAGCCGGGAGCTGTTGGGGAAGTCCTGGGACAGAAGTGTTGTGCTTTTAAGAGGAATGGCTTTACCGCATGGATTCTCATCAGCCCTGTCCCAACCGTCAGATGCATTCTTGAGGTTTTCCTAGTGATTATGAAGGAAACAGCTATTTTGTTTCCCCTTCACATACATCGACTGGTCAGCAACAATCCCCAAGTATCAACCTCTTATGCCCAGCTTCTTACACAGTCAGACTTCCGCGCGAAGCCCGCCTAGGTAAGGTGTAGTCTCTGCTTGTGGGGCGGAAGGAAACTGTTTAGTCTGTTTTCAACATCTTCCTTGTATTTTGGCTGCCCTGGGTCTTGGGGTGAGCCGGGGCGTGCTCTCATTGCGACGTGCGGGCTTCTCACCGCAGTCGTTTCTCTCGTTGCGAAGCAGGCTCCAGAGCGGCCCTGTAGCTGTGGTACACAGGCTTAGTTGCTCCTCAGCATGTGGGATCAAATCCTTGTCCCCTCCTCTGGCAGGCAGATTCCTAACTGCTGAACCACCAGGGAAGTCCCTATTTAGTCTGTTTAAAACTTGCACTGTGGCTTTCTGGCCCCGAGCTCCTTGGCCAAGTGTTAGTCGCTTAGTCGTGTCCAATTCTTTGCAACCTCTTGGACTGTATCCCACCAGGTTCCTCTGTCCAATTCCCTTCGCCAGAGTATCTTCCTGACCCAGGGATCGAACCCGGGTCTCCTGCATTGCAGGCAGGTTCTTTACCGTCTGAGCCACCAGGGAAGAAGCCCTCCTTGGCCTGAACACCTTTGTAATTCATGAGCACCTTTCTCCCCAGTAAGATTTCTTTTTGTACAGAGGTTGTTTCCCCAGTTAATAAAATACTGGTGGATGTTTCTGTGGAGACTGCTTTGCAGATGTGGTTGAACAAGAGGAACATATCACCAAAAAATGCTCTCACTGTGGTAAATAGCTTCATAGAACACAGACCTGGGGGATTCTGAAACTAGAACATTCTGGGTTCAGATTTTACCTCTTCTGTATAAAACAGGTCTGGTCATTAGTTCTTCACGAAGTTATTGTAATAATTAGAAACCGTATACATAAAAGCACCCGATATTCAGTAGAAAGTAGACATTGTAAATAACGTCTGCATTTTATATCAGTTCCTCCTCCTGAGCGGGGATTTGCTATGTTGCGTTGACTCTGTTTGAGATGGTTTTAAATTAAGAAGGTGGCACAGTTGATGGCAGCCACGCCAGGCAGGGTTCTCTGCAAGCAGTGACCCCACGAAGCCGGCAGGCAGGGGGCAGGGGCAGGCCTTGTGCCGACTCAATCTCCCACAGTTGCTGACAGGAAAAAAAAAGGCTTTGCTGAGAAGGTGGTGCTGAATGCTTTCTTCCACTGGGAACTCAGTTTCAGTGAGCAGTGGATCTCAGTAAGTGGGGTCACACTGCTGCTTGTCTAAAAGGAGATGCGTTTCTGTTTTTATTAATCATGGGACTGACATGAGCCTGGTGGGGTTTGTAAAAGGAAACAGGTTCATGTTCCTTCTTGCTGAATCCACTGCCTTCTAGAGAGAGGAAGGGAGATTTTTTTGTTTTTCCAGTCAGGAGACCATCCCCTCTTCTGGTTTTAAACAGGCAACCTCATGTTGTTGGAGACCTGCCATTTGTGAGTTTCTGGAATAAAAGGGATTCTCAGATTTTTGTCGGCTGTCATTATTGAAGGAAAGTAGCAAAGCCATGATGCCAAGGGATGCCTAAAATAGCTGTGCATGTAATTACGGGACTAGACGCTTCCTCGTCACAAGCTTGGAATTATGTTCGTTTTGGAGTTGAATCTGATATTCAGGACCATTGATGTGCATGAACAAGGAGGGGTTTTTATTCTAGACTGAGGTTTCCTAATATATATTCAGTTCAGTCACTCAGTCGTGTCCGACTCTTTGCGACCCCACGGACTACAGCACGCCAGGCCTCCCTGTCCATCACCAACTCCCGGAGTTTACTCATACTCATGTCCATTGAGTCAGTGATGCCATCCAACCATCTCATCCTCTGTTGTCCCTTTCTCCTCCTGCCCCCAATCCCTCCCAGCGTCCAGGTCTTTTCCAGTGAGTCATTTCTTTGCATCAGGTGGCCAAAGTATTGGAGTTTCAGCTTCAGCCTCAGTCCTTCCAATGAACACCCAGGACTGATCTGCTTTAGGATGGACTGGTTGGATCTCCTTGCAGTCCAAGGGACTCTCAAGAGTCTTCTCCAGCACTACAGTTCAAAAGCATCAATTCTTCGGCGCTCAGCTTTCTTCACAGCCCAACTCTCACAGTGCAGCTCATTGATATAGTGAGATACAACAATAATCTCAACATAAAACCAGTGTTGGGTGAGAAGAGTATTAGGATTAGAATGAACTTGTTTTATAAAAACTATCTGCAAAATTTCTGTAAACAGCAGTCACTCCTTATCCTTTTGAACTTGGTTTGACCATTCCATTATTTTTTTAACATGCGGCCTTCTTACACACACAACTGATTGTATGACGTGAAGGACAGCCTCACAGAGTGCCATGATGGAGCAGTGATTATCTTTTTGCAAGCTGGAGGCTGCAGAGGTTTGTGGTCCATTTTTTTGGCCTGTTGAGTATTCTGCAACAATAACCAAGTAGCCTCTAGGGGGCAGCGTGATGCCAGTTAAAACCCCTGTGCCTGGGGCTGTCGGTGGGGATTTTCTGACTCACTATCCTGTCTTTCTTGGTCCATGATGCAGCATCCCTGCCTCTCCTGGCCAAACTCACTCACTCTCTAGACCTTGCCAAGGTGGGGGTCTTTACCATTACGCCTCTAATACCCTGCTTGCCTCCACTCACCCTGTTCTTTTCTGTACTCTTAAGCTCCCCTGGTCTACTTTGTACCGTATGACACAGCAAACAAGTCCCACGTCAGCTTAATGATGGAATTTGTTTGCTCTCATTTCACAACCAGCTATACCTGTCCTCTGGGCAAGAGCAACCTGTTATGTCTGTGTGTGTCTCATAATACCAGGACTGCCCTGGAGGCCTAAATAAATCCTTGGCCATAGCTGGATTATTCCTTAGTCTGTAGTGAGTGCTTGATGGGTATTTGCTGACTTGATTGTTGAGATGATCTTATAAGTATTTTCTTTGCTTCACTTGTTTCTGAAATGCATGCATTCTCACGTGCTTTCTGGTTTGTTTCAGATTGAGATGCAAGATATGAGGGCTTTCAAAATAAGCCCAGAGGTGCAATGGAAAAGATTAACGCTGGTGCCAGACATGCATATTTGCACCTAGGTTCTTCCTGTTCTCAGCCCCAGTTTTTCTCATCCCAAAAGTGGGGCTGTCTAAGCTGATCAGATAATTTACCATCTGACCCGGAGCACTTTTGAGAGTGAAGGAAGACATTTAAAAATATTGATAGTCACATAGTCATAGTCATTGCTGTTCAGTCGCTCAGTAATGTCCGACTGTTTGCAACCCCATGGACTGCAGCACGCCAGGCTTCCCTGTCCTTCACCATCTCCTGGAGCTTGCTCAAACTTATGTCCATTGAGTCGGTGATGCCATCTGACCATCTCATCTTCTTTCATCCCCTTCTCCTCATGCCTTCAATCTTTCCTAGCATCAGGGTCATTTCTGATGCTGGCTCTTTGTATCAGGTGGCCAAAATATCAGAGCGTCAGCATCAGTCCTTCCAATGAATATTCAGGACTCAGTTCCTTTAGGGTAGACTGGTTGGAGCTCCTTACAGTCCAAAGGACTCTCAAGAGTCTTCTCCAGCACCACAGTTTGAAGGCATCATAGTCCTTGGAAGTATGTATTGACTAGGGAATGGTTTTTATATTGCATCTTTTGGCTTGCCTATGAAAGTGTTCTATTTAAAAATTATTTTCAAAATAACATTTCCAACAAAATATTAAAATAATAAATAGGACAGCCTGCCAGTAGGTTCAGTGGGCTGGCATGCTAGAGCAGCATATGGTGTTTCAAAGAATCAGGTCAGGTGATACATGTAAAGTGCCTAGTGCCGTACTTGGGACACATGGTGTGTTTAGGAAATGATGGTTTCCTTTTCTGTTTTGGAATAAGGTTGGACAAAGAAGCACTGACAGGAATAAACAAAGACCAATAGGCTTTTTAAAGAGACCACTGCAAGGACGGTGTTTTTCTAGCTCTCCAGATCCGACAACACAGTGTGAGTTTTGTCCAGCTCTCGCAGGAAAATACTGATTGAAGAACACGGTTCTGCTTGTGTGTGGTCAGACAGCGGTCTCAGCAGTAGAGAACTTACCCCGGGAGGGCTCTGCCTTTCGAGTGATACTTTGGCTGCCCTGTGAGCCCAGAGCTCTTCTCCTCACTCATGAATTTGTCACTACTTCTGGGCAACTTGCCTGGAGAGCTGGAGGAATCCAGCCTTGGCACCCCTCTTCTGCAAAAGCCATCCTGCCGTTTAGGGGCCTGAACTTAGCAGTTTTGTGCTTAAATACTGGGTTTACCTGAAACTTGATAGTTTGAGCTGTAAAATACATACCTACCGTGAAGGTTGGTATCTCCCGCTCAGTCGTGCCTGACTATTTGCAACCCCATAGATTGTAGCCTGCCAGGCGCCTCTGTACACGGGATTCTCCAGGCAAGAATACTGGAGTGGGTTGCCATGCTCCCCTCCAGGGGATCCCTCCAGGGGATCTTCTCGACCTAGGGATCGAACTTGCGTCTCTTACGTCTCCCTGCCTTGGCAGGCGGGTTCTTTACCACTGGCGCCACCTGGGAGCCCCCCAGGGCTTCTGTGCTTGCCACCTCCTGGTGTGATGGAGCCTTCAGGGAGCACCCTGTGGCCTCTTGGATGTGGGGAAGGGTCTGCACACGGTGAATAGCAATGTGTGGCAGGAGAATCAGGCGGGAGCGGGTGGTGGTGGGGGCCAGCGCTCCGCAGGGCTCCTCACAGCCTCTTCTTTCCGTAGGTACGTCTACATCCCAGCGGGCGGGTCACAGCATGGCCTGCTGGGGGCGCTCTTCTCCACCGCGATGACGTTTGCGTTTGTGAGCTTCTGGCATGGTGGGAACGACTACCTGTGGTGCTGGGCCACCCTCAACTGGCTGGGGGTCACCGTGGAGAACGGCGTCCAGAAGCTCGTGCAGAGGCCGCGCGTCCAGCACCGCTTGGTGAGCAGGTCCTGGCTTGTGCGGCAGGGGCAGCCCAGCTGGGCGGACTGGGTTTGGGAGGGGAGGAGGTCGTCACGTTTACCTGCACCGCGGGCCATCTGCCAAGCTGGCTCAACATCCAGTGTGTTCCCGGAGTCAGGACAGCTGAACCAGAGGTGGCTCAGACGGTAAGGTGTCTGCCCGCATTGCGGGAGACCTGGGTTTGATCCCTGGGTTGGGAAGATCCCCTGGAGAAGGGAACGGCTACCGACTCAGTAGCTTGCCTGGAAAACTCCATGGATGGAGGAGCCTGGTGGGCTACAGTCCATGGTATCTGAGTCCAACACGACTGGACGACCTCACGGGTTCACTGGCTGTAACTATAAAATAATACATATGTATTACATGAGAATTAGCACATTCAAATGAGTATAAGGAAGACGTCTCCTCAAGAGAAGCCACTGTTAAGTCCCTTCTCAATTATTTTTTTTGAACAAAACTTGTCTCCGTTACTGTGACTGTAACTGCCCGGTGCCATCTTTGCCGTGTGCGGACTTTGTCTGGTTGTGGCGAGTGGAGGTCTCTCTTGTGCACAGGCGCAGTCGCCCCACTGCATGTGGGATCTTAATTCCTGGACCAGGAGTCGAACCCATGGCCCCTGCATTGCAAAGTGGATCCTTTCTTTCATTTTTCAATGAAAGGTAATTATGGTATTGTGCTGGTTTCTGCCACACACATCAACGTGGATCAGCCATAGGTGTACATAGGTCCCTTCCCCGTTGAGCCTCCCTCCCACCTCTCGCCTCTCACCCCATCCCGCCCCTCTAGGTTGGCCCAGAGCCCCGGTTTGAGCTCCTGAGTCATCCAGCAAATCCCCACTGGCTCTCTGTCTTGCAGATGTTGGTGTATATGTTTCCGTGCTCTCTGTGTCCATTTGTCCCACCCTCTCCTTCCTACCCCCTCTCCCACCGTGTCCGGAAGTCTGTTCTCTGTGCCGCATCTCCATTCCTGCCCGGCAAATAGGTTCATCGGTAGCAAGGTGGAATCCTGACCACTGGACCACCAGGGAAGTCCCCTTTCTTCTAAATTTTTTCTCTCCTCTCTGTACACATCCACACACATACATCGTACCCACATACATGTATAACATTTAAAACATACCATTATCCTAGAGAAACAGCTGTATCAGGACTCTCTTCTATGTCATCAAATACATTTCTAACAACCCTTTTTAATGGCGTTACAGAATTCCATTATGTGGCTATACCATAATTTGTTTAATCAGTCTCTTATCATTGACATATTATTCTAATTTTTTTTGCAATTAGCAGTTGCATTGAGATGACTATCATAGCAAGGGTGAATTCTTGAATGTTTAACATTGCTAGGTTAAAGATTTTTCTTACTTTTAAGGTTTGCATGCCTGCTGCTTTCCTGTTCCTTAACTGCCCAGTAGATAGAGTCACCAGTTTGCATTTCTACCAACAGTGCCTGAGAATGCCCTTGCCAATCCCGAGTAGTACTGGTATTTTTAATCTTTGCTATTTTGATAGGTTTTAGCACCATAAAAATCAGCTAAGGATTTAAGACACATTCATACCCTTTAGGAAAATAACTTGGGAAATTAAGCATTTTTCTTTATACACATGTTCAGGTGATTTAAAAGTATGAGCAAATGTTTTGCCATGTAAATATGGCAAAGGATGTATTAGAATCTTACAGGAATCTTCAATTCTGAATATGCCACTATATTCCGATAACTCTGACAAAAGTAGCTAGAAAGAAGTATGCTATTATCAGTGTTGATGGCAGGCAGTAGAACACAAAAAATTTACTGGGAAATGATTAAACTCCCCCAGTATTTGCAGCTAAAGCAAATATATTTCAAAAAGTCAACATCACCAAAATAGAATACATTTGAGTGTTTTTCCATAAAGATAGCTCTGTGTGTGTCTGTGTATGTCTGTGTGTGTGTGCACGCTCAGTCGTGTCTGACTCTGCGACCCCATGGATTGTAGCTCACCAGGTTCCTCTGTCTGAGGGATTTAGATTTCAATAAAAACTGAATCAAGGCACATAGCAGAAATATCACTCCTAAAGGAATTTAAGTATGTTCATATATGTTTAAAGATAAATATTTTATTCAGTTCTAGTACCCAGCAACCAGCGGGAAAGAAATGTCAGTGAATTCCAATAGAAAGTGGAATTTCAATGAGAGTCACGGCTTTGTAACACACAAAAAAACCATAAAAAGTGGTATAATAAAGGTTACACACTTCACCCTTCAAATCTGAGTAGTCTTCCCCAAAGCAGGAACTGCATCAGCCATGAAGGCCAGAGAAAATTCTTTTCAGCCCAGATTGAAGCCCTGTAACACATTTCCATGTACCCTCATAAAGGATCTGACGTTAACCTTGAACTTAATCTTAAGAGTTCTGTGGACTTTGAGCCATGGATTATATTACTAATAAATCTAAAGAATCTAAAATATCACAAGAGTAACCCAAACTGTGCGGTGTAACCTCTGACTTATTAGAAAAAGAGTGTCAGTTGCTCAGTCGTGTCCAACTCTTTGCGGCCCCGTGGACTGTAGTCCGCTAGGCTCCTCTCACTGTCCATGGCATTCTCCAGGCAAGAATACTGGAGGGGGTAGCCATTCCCTTCTCCAGGGGTCTTCCTGACCCAGGGATCGCACCCAGATCTCGTTCATTGCAGATTCTTTACCATCTGAGCCACCAGAGAAAGCCTTACGGCTTATTAATTTGGGCTAAACATGGAGGAAGGCAGTAAAAGGACTTGCTCACAGGGTGAAGCACTTGAATGTCTGCTGTGCCCCATCAGAGCCCATTCCAGGACCTTCACGTGTTTACCTCATTTGAGCTTCTGCCCACAGTTCAAGCACCTTAGGTGTATAGTAATTTTCGAACATGCAATTTTTTTTGGTGAGATACATGTCTTGTATATTGCAGATGTGGTGTTTAGTTTCCTTATTTATTGAGCAAGGACACATTTTTTAAAACCTGTTTTTAGCACCTGTCTTGCCTCTTGACAGCCTGGTGATTACTTACGCTACTTAGACTCAGGAGTTCCTTAAGTTCAAGGTCAAGGCCCTGTTATTATTTGTATTCTGTATGGTTAGCTGTGTGTCTGAGTTCATTTCAGTATGTCAGTGCACAATTAAGGCTTCTAAATTGGGCTTTAGTTCTTTTTCCGCCTGTTCACTCGAGGAGTTTTCCTCCATTGCTCTTTTTCTTATACAGTTCAGTACAGATGCTGTTTTCTTTCCAAAAAACATGGCTGGCATTCCAGATGTACATGGCCTTCTGAGTGAACAGTTTCCCTACTTGGGTTACCTCCTCTCTCTCTTCACGAATCCATTTCCCATTCTTTTATTGAGATATAATTGCTGTACAACATTATACAAGTTTCAGGTGCACTAAGTACAACATAGCGATTCACAGTTTTTAAAGGTTATACTCCACTTAACAGTTGTTATAAAATAGTGGCTCTACACTTACCATTTGGGGGACCACAGTCCAAATAAAGACTGAATGCCTTCTTGGCACTTAATTTCATCTGATTTTAATCTTCCCGATGATCTGACACTATTTTTACAAAGGGAGCTCACTCCCCATGGCCCTTATGCACTCTCCCTGTGGCATTCATTTTTCATCTGTTTTTTTAAGTGATGGATTGAAAAATGTGAATAACAAGGATTATCATCCCTTCTTTTTTTGTGTCTTTTTTAACCTCAAAGCTTTGCCTAGGGGCACAAAAGATAGATAATTTTTTTTTTTTTTTTGCCATGCTGAGCAGCTTGTGGGATCTTAATTCCCCAACCAGGGATCAAATCCAGGCCTTTGGCAGTGAGAGCACAGAGTCCTAACCACTGGACCACCAGGGAATTCCCTGGAGTGGGATTTTATTTCTTGGTGACCGTTGAACACTCAGTCAGACCTGAGTGTTGAAAATCAGAAGCCCTCTGATGTTCCAGGCAGGACTCTCCCCCTGAACTTTATGCAGGAGTGGAAATGTCCATTGTGTTGTCCGATCCGAGTAGTCAAGAGCCAAACTGAGTACTTGAAATGCGGCTATCGTCACTGAGAAACTAATTTTTAAATTTATTTAATTAATTTGAATCTAAGTAGCCCCTGTGTTCTTTGGAAGGAATGATGCTGAAGCTGAAACTCCAGTACTTTGGCCACCTCATGCGAAGAGTTGACTCATTGGAAAAGACTCTGATGCTGGGAGGGATTGGGGGCAGGAGGAGAAGGGGACGACAGAGGATGAGATGGCTGGATGGCATCACGGACTCGATGGGCATGAGTTTGAGTGAACTCCAGGAGCTGGTGATGGGCAGGGAGGCCTGGCGTGCTGCAATTCATGGGGTCTCAAAGAGTCGCTGAGTGACTGAACTGAGCACCCACGTGGCTAGTGGTTTCCGTTTTGGGCAGTATAGTTCTAGAATGTATCCCTTTTCTAGAAAGAAGAAAAAATAGAATATAGTATTTGACTCTGCTGTAATTTAGGAAGGTGTTTATTGCTGGTGGGATGCCTCATATATGCAGGGGACTACTGAACCTCTCTCCCCTTGATCATCTCACAGATGTCTCAGACTTAGCAAGCGGAGTACTGACCTGGTGAACCACCCGGTCCCCAGTAATCCCAGCTAGCTCCTCTCCCTGCAGCATTCTCTGCTTCTGCAAAAGCCACCGTCGTCTTGCTAGTCTCTCACGGCCAGGCCCCTCAAGTTGCCCTCTGTGTCTTCCTCTCTAGAAGTCCTACCTGTACGTGCTGTACTTTGCACCTCCCAGGTAGGTCTTAATTTCTAAAAACTGTTTCCATTTCCACTGAGTCATCCTAACCTCACTGTTACATTTCTGCCCAGTCTACCAAAGAGCTGTGAACTGGTCTCCCTGCTTCCACTTCTGCCTTCTTCAGCTCGTTATCCTTACAGTGCTGAGTGATGCTTCTCAATACATAACCTAACCAATTAGCCTCCAATTAAAATAAATAAATACAAAAAATAAATACCTAACCATGTTGTTGTCCTTAAATATCTCTAGAGGCATCCCATTTTCTTGGGACTCAGTCCCCAGTATTGAAGATGACCTGTAAGACCTTGGCTGGCCCTAGTCTTGATCCCTCTCTGCATCCTCTCTGGCTGTCTCCTCTCACACCCTGTTCCTCCTTCTGTTCATTTTCACACCTGGCCCCTCTAGCCCCAGCTCTGTGGCACAGACTCTTCCATCTCTAGGATGCTCCTATTCCTTTCCCTCCTTTTCATCCTTTTGACTTCAGCTTGAATGACAGCTTGCTTGGGTACCATTTACTGATCCTCCTAAGTCAATCAGGTCCCAACTGGTAACCCCTTTGGGGTACCTTGTATGTGGTCTCTTCAGCTCTACTTATCACAGTTACAATGAAATGTTCTTTATATAATAGCTTGTTTAATCCTTATCTCCTCTGAACTGATAAGCCACCCGACATCAGAAATCTGTATCAGTTGCCAAAAACTCTTGGCTCTGTGTGCACCAATGTCAAACAGAAATATGGAGACAGAGTTATGGAGGAGAAGGAAAGAGTGGTTTTACTAC
This sequence comes from Madoqua kirkii, assembly GCA_006408675.1. Classification (NCBI taxonomy): domain Eukaryota; kingdom Metazoa; phylum Chordata; class Mammalia; order Artiodactyla; family Bovidae; genus Madoqua; species Madoqua kirkii. Next base: position 1,317 of record SJYC01081364.1, on the reverse strand, counting down.
TTTGCCAGGCAAAGGGGGAACATGGTAGGCTGGCACCTCAAGAACTGTGTCCCCCTCCTTGGTGAGTTGGGAGAGGTTATATCGTCATACAGGGGTATGTGATAAGGATCAAGGCAATAACAGTCTTCACCCCTTCCTCGAAGTTTCAAAAGGATGGCATTGCTGACTAGATTTCAGTGTCATGGAAAGTAGATGGGGAAAAGTGGAAACAGTGACAGATTTTATTTTCTTGGTCTCTAAAATCACTATGGATGGTGACTGCAGGCATGAAATTAAAAGATGCTTGCTCCTTGGAAGAAAAGCTATGACAAACCTAGACAGCATATTAAAAAGTAGAGATATCACTTTGCTTTCAAAGGTCTGTATAGTCAAAACTGTTTTTTCCAGCAGTCACGGATAGATGCGAAAGATGGACCATAAAGAAAGCTGAATGCTGAAGAATTGGGGCTTTAGAACTGTGGTGCTAGAAAAGATTCTTGAAAATCCCTTGGACAGCAAGGAGATCCAACCAGTCCATCTTAAAGGAAATCAGTCCTGAATATTCACTGGAAGGACTGATACTGAAACTCCAATACTGTGGCCACCTGACGCGAAGAGCCAACTCATTGGAAAAGACCCTGATGCTGGGAAAGACTAAAGGCAGGAGAAGGGGATGACAGAGGATGAGATGGTTGAATGGCATCACCAACTCAATGGACATGAATCTGAGCAAACTCCAGGAATTACTGAAGGACAGGGAAGCCAGCATGCTGTAATTCATGGGGTTGCAAGAGTCAGACCCAGTTTAGTGACTGAACAGCAACAAAGGGCCTTCAGTGCTCTTTCTCCTATCTTGATGACCCTTCTGGTCCCTTTAATCTTACCTCAGGTGGTTTTATTGCTGCTTCTCCTTTGATGAGCAACTGTTCTACCTGTTGGAACTCAGAGAAGGTCAGGGAGCCTGGAGTCTTCAGGCCAAGGAGGACAGAAAGGCTTCTGTGCCCAGGAGGACCACAGGGCCCTTCTTGGCATCACATCCTGACACATATCATGATGCCTGGCATGGTATAAGCATGCAGTATATGCTTGTTGAATGAATGAAGGAGTGAGTATATTTTCTGACTTTACTGAGGGGCATGTAAGAGGAAATAAGCTTATGCAGCAGCTTGAAGAATGTAGATTGGATACTGGAAGAACTCACTAAAACTGAGGCTTATTGAACATTATACAGGGAGATTCTTTTGTAGCAGGATAAATACTGATTGGTCTAGTGATGGTAAAATGCTGTTTTAATGTTCACCATATGTGTGTGTGTGTGTGTGTGTGTGTGTGTGTGTG
>SJYC01081363.1:0-28416 GCA_006408675.1 Madoqua kirkii | reverse complement strand
AATTAACCTTCCTGGTACCCGCTGCTTTATGAGAGAGGGGGATTATTGGCTGTGACTCACTGAGGCCCAGAGGTGTAGGAAGCTGACAAAAAGCATTTTGACAAAGTACCAAGCAGGGTGGATGAAGAGGAGTTACTGCTAAAGCAACATGCTTTTTCTCTGTATAAGTACTCTCCCGAGGAACTAGAATTTGTGTTCAGCATGGAAATCTTTTAATAAGTGGAAACGTTTTGAAGCATCAGTAGAGAGACACTACTTGCTGATTCTCGGTTTGATCTCTGCTTTGAAAGAAGACACCTTCAGGCTGCTTGTTAGTCATTCCTACACAAAGGAGAATCTATATCCCAAGCTGCTCACCCATCACACCTCTGATTTCCATTTCACTGAATAATTTAAATATGTCTTCCTCCCCTAGCCCTTGTCCCTTCTTCTTTGCCCCAAGAGCGTCCTGCTGAGCTGATTGATGTTCTTTCTGAAGCAGTAAAATATCTATGTATGGACTTAATGAGGAAAACAGGCCACCAATGAAAGTCATGGAGGGTCAGTCTCTTGGTTCTCAAAGGGACCTGATGCTTCTGTGTGTCAGAAAGACCGCAAAGCTCTGTGGTGATGTCCATTTCAGTTTATCAACTATATTGATCAGTTTGATTTTGAAGAGAAAATTGAGAGGTCAGTCAACTTGAGAGGATAATAGATTGTAAAACTATTGACATGATCTACCCAGTGATTTCCTAGTTCAGTGGAATCCTAACCCATCAACTGGCATTTGGCTTGGTTAGAAAACCTTTTCACTGGAAGTCAGTAATCACAGCCCCAACTAACTCACTGAAGAACTACAAAGCAAACTGGTCTGAGAAGAGTTATTCTGTTGGACAATCACTCATGGTCTTCCGTTCGTCCTCCACTTGGATCCATTTCAACAAAGTGCTAACTGTCGATAATGACTTTTCTTCAGACCATAACCCTTCTTAGACTGAGCCCATTTCAGTTCAGTTGCTCAGTCATGTCTGACTCTTTGCGACACCATGAATCACAGCACGCCAGGCCTCCCTGTCCATCACCAACATCTAGAGTTCACTCAGGCTCATGTCCATTGAGTCCATGATGCCATCCAGCCATCTCATCCTTGGTCATCCCCTTCTCCTCCTGCCCCCAATCCCTCTCAGCATCAGAGTCTTTTCCAATGAGTCAACTCTTCACATGAGGTGGCCAAAGTACTGGAGTTTCAGCTTTCGCATCAGTCCTTCCAAAGAAATCCCAGGGCTGATCTCCTTCAGAACGGACTGGTTGGATCTCCTTGCAGTCCAAGGGACTCTCAAGAGTCTTCTCCAACACCATAGTTCAAAAGCATTAATTCTTCTGCACTCAGCCTTCTTCACAGTCCAATTCTCACATCCATCCATGACCACAGGAAAAACTGTAGCCTTGACTAGATGGACCTTAGTCGGCAAAGGAATGTCTCTGCTTTTGAATATGCTATCTAGGTTGGTCATAACTTTTCTTCCAAGGAGCAAGCGTCTTTTAATTTCATGGCTACAGTCACCATCTGCAGTGATTTTGGAGCCCCAAAAAATAAAGTCTGACACTGTTTCCACTGATTCTCCATCTATTTCCCGTGCAGTGATGGGACCAGATGCCATAATCTTCATTTTCTGAATGTTGAGCTTTAAGCCAACTTTTTCACTCTCCTCTTTCACCTTCATCAAGAGGCTTTTTAGCTCCTCTTCATTTTTTGCCATAAGGGTTGTGTCATCTGCATATCTGAGGTTATTGATATTTCTGCCGGCAATCTTGATTCCAGCTTGTGTTTCTTCCAGTCCAGCATTTTTCATGATTTACTCTGCATAGAAGTTAAATAAGCAAAGTGACAATATACAACCTTAACATACTCCTTTTCCTAGTTGAAACCAGTCTGTTGTTCCATGTCCAGTTCTAACCGTTGCTTCCTGACCTGCATACAGATTTCTCATGAAGCAGGTCAGGTGGTCTGGGATTCCCATCTCTTTCAGAAGGTTCCACAGTTTATTGTGATCCACACAGTCAAAGACTTTGGCATAGTCAATAAAGCAGAAATAGATGTTTTTCTGGAACTCTCTTGCTTTTTTGATGATCCAGCAGATGTTGTCAATTTGATCTCTGGTTCCTCTGCCTTTTCTAAAACCAGCTTGAACATCAGGAAATTCATGGTTCACATATTGCTGAAGCCCGGCTTAGAAAATTTTGAGCATTACTTGCATTTAGGCAGAGCCCACCTTGTTGCTCATCTAGGAAAAAATTTCAGCACCCTTTGTGGGAGACACATTGCAGCTGGAGAGCTCTTCTTAGTGAAAGACATGTCCCATCCCCCCCCCTTTTTTTTGCATATACGTTCAGTGCTTCAATGCATACAGTGCACTGGTCTATCAGTATATAATGGTAGAGTCTATTATTAGGCAAATCTACCCGCTCATGAACAAGGTGTCTTGCCTGGTCTCTTGACAGGATGATCATCTTTGCAGTAGCTGCTTTGGATTAAAGAGGCAATGAAAACATGGAACGAGGAAAACCTTTTCTCTGTGAGGAGCTAAGGGTTTATATTTTTAAAGAATGGACTTGTCTTTATAAACATCATAAAATACTGATCGACCTATTCTTCCCAGGCATTGTGCAGAAGAGAGTTCTGAGCTAGAGACAGATGTTTGAGAGCATGTAGCTTATATTTTGGAGCCATGAAAATGTCTGAGACTTTGTAAAGAGAGTACAGAAAGAGAAAAGGTAACTGCCTAAAAATGAATCCAAGGACACCAACATTTAGAAGTTAGATGGAGAAGAGGGGCTGAGAGGTGGGAGGGAAATACAGAGAATGATCTCATAGAGATGAAGAAAAAGAAGGTATTTCAGAGAGGGAGTGGAGTGGTCCACAATGTTGATGCCATTAGGAGGAAAGTAAGGTGAGATTAAAGTATGATTATGGTTCCATGTCAGAGTGCTACCAGTAAGAGAAAAGAGCAGTGAGTTGTTGTCCCCAGCCCCATGAGTTTGTGATTTGGGTGCAGAGGCAAGATGTGTGCAAACCAGCTGAGGACCAGTATTAAGACATTATATGCAGAGACCAGACTGCGTCCTGGAGGCAGCTGATGTTCCTGAGTCGGCAGAGTGGCTTTTAGAAAGGTTTATTTAAAGAGCTGGGGCTTGAGTAGGACTCAGATGTAAGAGGGGATTATGATAGGTCAGTAGAGAGAAGACCGGCTCAAGGCCCGGGGAATAGCACACTCCTCGAAGTCAGGAGTGGGCATGCTGTGTTCAGGTGAGGAGGCTGCCTTGGCAGTCAAGGGGCTGTCGCCGGGGAGAATGGAGGAAAAGAGGTTAGAGAGACCAAGTAGTCCCCACTCGAAAGAGCTCTGAATGCCAGATTTAAAAATACAGAAATGCAAGCCGCTTAACCAAACAGGAGAGCATTAAGTTAACATATTGATCCCACACGTCCAATTAGCCTGTTGTCCCAGCTTGCTCGCCCTCACCAGGACCCCTAGGTCTGGAAAGAGCAGTGCCCGTTGTGAACAGTGTGTTCCCGGTGGATGACGACATGTTGGCACCTCCCTCATTGTCTCCCACCCCGAAGGATCATTAACGACGTGGGGAGCGCTGCGCCGTTCCCTGGCTGTACGTTTTCATCTCTGGGGGAATACAAACCCATGCTTCAACCCCTCTTGGTCTGAGTGGGAGCATTCTGCAAATCATTCCACCTGTTAGTTCAAACATGTTTAGAAAGACAAAAGCACGTTTAAAGGTTCTCTTAAACTTCCCGTCACTGAGTCCGCTGACAGCATGCATAGTCTTGGAATAGAGTCAGATTTCAGGGGTGCAGACCCTGGGATGTGGCCAGCTCTAGAGTTTGCTGCTGTCTCGCCTGTCCCTTCCAGTTCAGGCTTGAGCTGGGCAGCGGCTGCTGTCTCATTGTTGCTTGGCCCTTGAACTCCTGTCCGTTCTCCCCTCTTAAGTGCACAGCACACACCCTTAGCCTGGGGAATTGTAGCCTTGGAAAAGAATACTGAGCCAAAGATGAGATCCATGGCTTGAATGGAAGTAGTTGAAGCAGGCTTGTCTAGGTGGCTTGTGAGATGAGGTTCTTTACCCGAGAGACCCTGATTTCTGCTTCTACAGCACAGATAAGTGGTGGTCCCTCTAATCAGGCTTGCTTCTCTGATAGCTCAGTTGGCAAAAGAGTCTGCCTGCAATGCAGGAGACCCTGGTTCGATTCCTGGGTGGAGAAGGTCCTCTGGAGAAGGGAATGGCTCCCCACTCCAGTATTCTAGCCTAGAGAATTCCATGGACTGTATAGTCCACCGGATTGCAAAGAGTCGGACAGGACTGAGCAACTTTCACCCCAGTCTGACCGCAGTGTGGCGCCTAGCAGTTTTCTAGGGATGGACTTAGGAAGAAACACAATCTTACTGTGTACCTGCTGAAGTGTTGGATATGTCTTTCTGAATCTGGGTCTCTTTTTTTCCTTCCAGAAAATCCAAATTACTGACTGAAGGTGGCAGAGCTTGAGTTTCCAGTGTTCCTACTATCAGTGGAGGGGTAAAATAGCCCCTTCTTCCCCAAATAATATGCACATACTTAGCACAATGTGTTTTTACAACGTGTATTTATTTACAATGTATATATATTATGTATATATATGTTGGGTATATGTGTTGTGACTATATATAGCATATATATATATATACACATACACAGTGCATTTTTATATGTGCATATGTATGTGTGTATATATTCACTTTTTAAAGCTCTGAGAAGTCAGAAATGTGCAAGACTTCCAAAATATCTCACATTCCTTCCAGGGCCTAGAAATAAAAGCTGCTTAAAAAAGCATATCGAACAGCTGCTGGCCTTGTTTGAGATGAGCTGGATTGGAATAAATGTACTTGTGATCACCAGCATATATAGAAACACAAATTTAAGGTGGCGCTTGCTTTTTCTTCTGCTGTCAACCCTGTAAGGGACTCAGTGGGCCAGAGTAAGTGTTGAAGGGTTACTGTGTATCCCCTGAAGGGTGACAGGAAGGACTATAAGAGGTACAGGACGTCTACCAAGCCCGCTATTCAGCTATTGAAACTGATGATATTAAAATACTTTTTATTGTGAGAAGGTGAAGAATAAGGATAACAGGTACAATAAAAATTCATCTTTTATTTAAAAATACAAACACAGAGAAGTGTGTGGAGGGTTATACACTAAAATGCCAATGATGGCTAACTATTTACTGGATTATTTGTAATGCATATTTTCTGGGTTTTGCTCACTTATATTTTCATTCTTTTCTACAGTGAATAGGTACCATTACCTGCTGCTGCTACTGCTAAGTCGCTTCAGTCATGTCTGACTCTGTGCGACCCCGTGGACTGCAGCCTACCAGGCTCCTCCGTCCATGGGATTTTCCAGGCAAGAGTACTAGAGTGGGTTGCCATTGCCTTCTCCAAGGATTTTGGCTGACACTGGCAACATTGGTTGCCTTGCCCTCCTCCAGGGAATCTTCCCAACCCAGGGATAGAACCTGTATCTTTTATGCCTCCTGCATCAGCAGGCAGATTCTTTACCAGCTGAGCCACCAGGGATCAAAGGTTATTGAGAGAAAAGGGAAGAGAGGAAACCCACTGTCAGGAAACTTTGCTTAGTTGAACCTGGATGCTCCGTTTATGTTAGAAATTGGAGGTTAGTCGTTCTCAGGAGTAGATGAACATGAGACTATTGTAAATGCCATCCTATGCCATACAAAGAACTCTGCCAGACTGCACAGAGATCTGTCTCATTCTTTACGTTATCTACCCATCACAGCAACCCTTCAGGGCAGATGTTACTACCTCTAGTTTTACAGATAGGCTAACTAGAGACCGGGAATGTAAGTAATTTAAGAACAGATGGTTGGTTTGATTAGAAAGGAGTCAAACTCGGTCACACAGGATCTATTCAAGCTTCCTTGACTGCAGACAAGGAGTCTTCCTCGATACGCGATACTCGAGCTGCGCAAGTGACTCACCTAGGTCCCATCTCCTTGACGCTTGTGCACTCTGGCATTAGGTGAACTGACAAAACAGCCCTCAGTTCTTAGACCACTTGTGTTTTGACTGGCTCCACACAGCCTGTCTGTGGAATAGCTCTTCTGAAAAATTGGCCCAAGTGAAAATGTTCCCCAAAGCACATCTACCGTATGATTTTAGTAAGTGTTAGTTGCTCAGTTGTGTCCAACTCTTTGTGACCCCATGGACTGCAGCCCACCAGGCTCCTCTGTCCATGAGATTTTCCAGCAAGGATACTGGAGCGAGTTGCCATTTCCTTCTCCAGGGGATCTTCCCAACCCAGGGATCGAACCCAGGTCTCCAGCGCTGCAGGCAGATCTTTTACCGACTGAGCTACAAAATAAGTAGCATCGTTATCCCTATAATACAGCTGGAAGAACTGAAACTCAGGAAGTTTAAAAAATAAATGTTTATGATTCAAAACTCAAATATTCCACAAGCTTTCATTTAGATAAATAAATAGACGAGCAGTCTCCGTTCCTCCTGCTCTGATGTTCTTAACCCATCAGAAGGAACTTTCAGTTCTCTCGTTTCTGGTGTTTACCTCTGTCTTTCTAAAGTGAAGTCGCTCAGTCGTGTCCGACCCTCAGTGACTCCATGGACTGTGGCCTTCCAGGCTCCACTGACCATGGGATTTTCCAGGCAAGAGTACTGGGGTGGGGTGCCATTGCCTTCTCCATTGTCTCTATAAAGTATATTCTATTACTCTTCATTTATAAATTATAAATAGTAACTACATTCTACATGAGGTTTTAACCTCTTCGACCTACTCCCCACTCCTCCTAATGCAATAATCTCTCTATTTTTTGTTAAATCAGAAGTCATTGTTTACATTATCATTACTGTGTTAAATGTGGCTCCCCCATTAGCTTCCAAACCAGCTCGTGTACTATAATTGCATTTCCTTTCTTAGTCAACTGTCTCCCCAACTCAGATTAAGAATCGCCTTGCCTGTTTTGAGTAAGTAGTTTACTGTCATCATGTCTTTCTAAACTTTTCAGGATAGTATTCTATTTTGCGTGTGGTCAGGCCTCTCTGGCAGTCTGTCAACTCTCTTCTTTAGCTGGAGAATCTTTCTTGAAGACCTCCCATCCTCCCTTCCCATCTGGATTATTTATCTTCAGATCTGCTGTACAGCTGTCATCACGACATGTCCCCTCTCCTTTCTGCTAGGTTGTCTTAGCCTCAGATCTCATTATCCCCCCCCCCCCCACCCCAGCCTTCCTTTGATTTCCTGGGTCACATCTTAAAGTAGCTTCCTAAGAAAAGAACCATGGGTGATATGAGAGAGAGAGAAAGAGCTTGTGCGTATATGCATGCATGCTAGTATTTCTAAAACTCTCTTTATACCCTTACATTTAGTTGATTATCTGAGCACTGAATTTTAGATTGAAAGGCAATTTATCCTGAAAACTTTTCAAGATACTGTCTTCTAGTTTTTAATGTTAGTGTTGAGAAATGCCATTTGATTCTTGATTCTTTGTATGTAATCTGTTTTTCTCTCCAGAGGCTTAATGCAGATATCTTTGGTAATGCTGAAATGTCACTCTGCTTACTGTCCTTGACTTTAGAATCTGTCTAATGCAATTTATTTATGGGAAAAAGCTTCATTATGGGTTGGGGTGGAGAGAAAGAGGGACTTTTATCTTTGTGGTTTGTATGCTCATAACTCGGGGGGCTTCCCTGGTTGCTCAGAGGTTAAAGCGTCTGCCTCCAATACGGGAGACCTGGGTTGGGAAGATCCCCTGGAGAAGGAAATGGCAGTCCACTCCAGTATTCTTGCCTGGAGAATCCCATGGATGAAGAAGCCTAGTAGGTTACAGTCCATGGGGTTGCAAAGAGTCAGACATGACTGAGCGACTTCACACACCCACCCACCATGCTCATAACTCAGCGTTTTAACCAATCTCTGTGTTTTTTCCCTACCATGTTTTACTGTGCCATCTGTGGTATATGGTGTCTCTAATGACTGTTACTTCTGGGGACCTGATGTATGAATGACTTTCTTCTCTTTGGCATCTAGTATTCAGGTTTCTCAGCTCTGTTAATTTATCCATCTGCTTTCTATCTTATAAAGATGGTTTGACTTTGCTCATTTGCTGTTCACTATTCACTATTTGCTTCCATTTCCTGACTGTGGGAATTATAACTTTAAGAAGATTTATACCTTCTTAAATCTTTACTCCTCATTTTAATGAGGTTTGTAAAGGGAGCAGCGATCAATGCAAAGAAATAGAGAAAACAACAGAATGGGAAAGACTAGAGATCTCTTCAAGAAAATTAGAGATACCAAGGGAACATTTCATGCAAAGATGGGCTCAATAAAGGACAGAAATGGTATGGACCTAACAGAAGCAGAAGATATTAAGAGGTGGCAAGAATACACGGAAGAACTGTACAAAAATCTTCACAAACCAGATAATCATGATGACATGATCACTAATCTAGAGCCAGACATCTTGGAATGTGAAGTCAAGTGGGCCTTAGAAAGCATCACTAAGAATAAAGCTAGTGGAGGTGATGGAATTCCAGTTGAGCTGTTTCAAATCCTGAAAGATGATACTGTGAAAGTGCAGCACTCAATATGCCAGCACATTTGGAAAACTCAGCAGTGGCCACAGGACTGGAAAAGGTCAGTTTTCATTCCAATTCCAAAGAAAGGCAATGCCAAAGAATGCTCAAACTACTGCACAATTGCACTCATCTCACATGCTAGTAAAGTAATGCTCAAAATTCTCCAAGCCAGGCTTCAGCAATATGTGAACCATGAACTCCCTGATGTTCAAGCTGGTTTTAGAAAAGGCAGAGGAACCAGTAGTGGCCACAGGACTGGAAAAGGTTGGTTTTCATTCCAATCCCAAAGAAAGGCAATGCCAAAGAATATTCAAACTACCGCACAACTGCACTCATCTCACATGTTAGCAAAGTAACGCTCAAAATTCTCCAGGCCAAGCTTCAATAGTACGTAAACTGTGAACTTACAGATTAGTCAAGCTGAATATAGACAAGGCAGAGGAACTAGAGATCAAATTGCCAACATTCCTTGGATCATCGAAAAAGCAAGAGAATTCCAGAAAAACATCTACTTCTGCTTTATTCATTACACCAAAGCCTTTGACTGCGTAGATCACAATAAACTGTGGAAAATTCTGAAAGAGATGGTAATACCAGACCACCTGACCTACCTCTTGAGAAATCTGTATGCAGGTCAGGAAACAACAGTTAGAACTGGACAAGGAACAACAGACTGGTTCCAAATAGGAAAAGGAGTACGTCAAAGCTGTATACTGTCACCCTACTTATTTAACTTCTATGCAGAGTACATCATGAGAAACACTGGGCTGGAGGAAGCACAAGCTGGAATCAAGATTGCCGGCAGAAATATCAATAACCTCAGATATGCAGATGACACCACCCTTATGGCAGAAAGTGAAGAAGAACTAAAGAGCCTCTTGAAAGCAAAAGGGGAGACTGAAAAAGTTGGCTGAAAGCTCAACATTCAGAAAACGAAGGTCATGGCATCCAGTCCCATCACTTCATGGCAAATAGACAGGGAAACAGTGGAAACAGTGGCTGATTTTTTTGGGGGGGGGGTCTCCAAAATCACTGCAGATGGTGACTGCAGCCATGAAATTGAAAGACACTTAGTCCTTGGAAGGAAAGTTATGACCAACATAGACAGCATATTAAAAAGCAGAAATATCACATTGTTAACAAAGGTCCATCTAGTCAGGGCTATGGTTTTTCCAGTGGTGATGTATGGATGTGAGAATTGAACTATAAAGAAAGCTGAGCAGTGAAGAACTGATGCTTTTGAAACGTGGTGTTGAAGAAAACTCTTGAGAGTTCCTTGGCCTGCAAGGAGATCCAACCAGTTTATCCTAAAGGAAATCATGCCTTGGTGTTCATTGGTAGGACCGATGTTGAAGCTGAAACTCCAATATTTTGGCCACCTGATATGAAGAGTTGACTCATTGGAAGAGACCCACATGTTGGGAAAGATTGAAGGAGGAGGAAAAGGGGACAACAGCAGCTGAGATGGTTGGATGGCATCACCAACTCAATGGACATGAGTTTGGATAAACTCCGGGAGTTGGTGATGGACAGGGAGGCCTGGCGTGCTGCAGTCCATGGTGTTGCAATCAGACATGATTGAGTGACTAAACTGAACTGAAGCTGTTTTCCCAGTTATTTTGTGATTTATTCATTTACAGACATCTGAGTGCCTGTTGTGTGAATAAGTCTGCACAGAGAACCCCCTGGTGATGCTTCTGTGAATTAAGTATCAGGAAGCACCCAGCATGTGTTCCCAAAGAGAGCCTGTTCTGTTGGGAGTCTGCACGTGTGGTGCGTTGCTCATTACTGAGCGTGATTCAGAGCACACTCTCTGCTCTGTGCGGGCCTGTGGTCTAAGGAGCCGCTCTGTCCCTCACGTCGAGCACTTGGCGCGTCGGCTGTTGTAGACTGCAGGAGACCAGCGTGTGCCTGGGCGTCGTCCTGCCCCCAGAGAGCCATGTCTGCTCGGGCCCAGACTCCGGGGAGTCTGTTCGAGTGGAGCCCCGTGCTGGACCTGGACTTCTCGGGTGTGCTGTGTTCTGGCTCACCTTTCTGAAAGGGCCCTTGACTGGAGGAGACTGATCAGGGCAAGGTTTAGGGAAACGTATTTGGGCCCAGGGCTGGAAGTCGTTCAGGCAGTGTCCAGCAGTGGAGCCCGGTGCCTCGGCGCCGTGTGTCCTGATGCCATGTGGGGAGTGATGCCTCAGAGCGTCTCTGGAGGGATCAGTGTGAAAGCTGAAAGGCCACTGTCCCCGCACTCCCAGAGCTGTTTGACGCCTGCTTTCCCTGTGGCGACCTTTGTACTGAGGAGTCACCTACACAGTTGGGTGCACGGCCCTTGGAGTGCAGCCTGGTGCCCCGACATGTATGCACACGCCCCCCTCCCCGGGGAGCCCGCCAGAGGCCCCTTTGTGCCCTTACGGCCCCCACAGAGCCACTGCTTCGATCTTCAGACCATAAAGCGGTTTTGCAGATCCTCAGTGTGCTGCAAGTGTGATCATACAGCGTGGGCACTGACGTTTTCAGTAATCAGCTGCATGAAGCAGTGGTTTCTTTTTGTTTTCATCACTGGGTCATATTTCATTGTGCCAACAAAACCACATATTGTTTATCCACCCCGTCTGATGTCTCCATTTTCGCTGTAAAGAAAGCTGCTGTGGACATCCGTGCTCACGTCTTCCGTTCGCATTGACAGATGTTTTGGTGGCGCGTGTGCCCGGGGCTGACCGTGCAGTCACGGGCATGTGTGGGCTTCAGGGGAGCCTGTCAGTCACTTTCCCCAAGAGACCCACAGCCTCACACCCTCAGCCGCGCGTCCCTGCATCCTTGCCGTCCCCGGCGCCGCCGGGCCGCGTGCTCTCAGGGTCCCGGGGGCTCTGGTGCAGTGCGGGCCACCCTGGGCCGGTGCAGCTCTTCTCCTCGTTGGTGTTGTTTAGTGCTCAGTCCTGTGCGACACTTTGTGACCCCATGGGCTGCAGCCCACCAGGCTCCTCTGTCCATGGGATTCTCCAGGCAAGAGCACTGGGATGGGTCGCCATGCCCTCCTCCAGGGGGTCTTCCTGACCGAGGGATCGCACCTGCACCTCCTGCACCGTCAGGCAGGCTCTTTGCCCCTGAGCGCCCTGGGAGGCCCCCTTCTTACTGTGTATTGGCTATTCTGCATGTCCTTTGAGAGTGCCTAGTGAAATGTCCTGCCCGCTTCTCTGTAGATGCCCTTACGATCTGCGGGCCTCTGTTGGACTTCTGCGTGGCGCGTCTTCTAGCTGATGGCTCGCCATGTTCGTGCCTTGCCAGTGCCCTGTGCTGTGCAGGCGTCTGCTCTTCAGGCGGCCCGTTTATCCAGCTGCTCGTCTGCGGTTCAGGCGTCTCGTGTCACGTGCCTCAGTCCTCCGGAACCAGCGGGCGTTGCTGGTTCTCTGTGCCCCTTCCGGGGAGAGCACGCACAGTGTCTGCAGGTGGTGTCTGTGTCTCCGCGCAGTGGCGCGCACGCGCTGCTCTGCGGCTGGCTGCTCTCCTCGCGGTTGGCCGTGGTGCCTCTCACTTCCGTGCAGAGAGCGGTGTGCAGCCCAGCCTCTGCTGCAGCTCGGGGCGCGTTGATCGTCTGCTAGGAGAAGCGCTGTGCTGACGAACGCTGTTCTACACGCGTAGGTCAGCACCTGTGCAATTCTTCTTTTGGGGCCGCTCCGTGTGCCTTGTGGGATCTTAGGCCCCTCCAGGGATGGGCCCGTGCCCCGCAGCAGTGGGAGCGTGGAGGCCTACCGGGGGAGGTCCCGAGAGCCTCCTTGGAGTGGGGGCTGGCAGAGCACTGCAGACACTCCAGCCTCGGTAGCTGGCTGCCCCGCGGGCTCCAGAGACCATCCTGTTTGCTCCCCCTACCCCTCAGCGGGGGCCTGCTTCCTCCACCCCCGACGCGGCGCCCTCACACTCTCTGCCATCTGATGGACAGAAGGTGGGCCTCAGGTAGTTTATCTGCATCTCTCTAACTCTGTCTGAGCGTCACCTAGGATTCTGTTTTCTGTCAACAGCCTGGCCTTTTGCCCATTTTCTGTTCGGTTGCGGTTTGCGTGTTTGAGAGAAATTGGCCCTTTGTGATGTGAGCTCTGAAAGCCTCCTGCTTGTCTTTGAAGTCTTCTCTGGCTACGGCGTTCCCTCATGCGGATGCTTCTCTGTTAGCGGCCAGTCTCTCAGGGCCCCGTGGCGGCTGTTGGCTGCTGCGGTACTCTTCTCCCACGCAGTGCCAAGCAGATCCGTCTTTCTGCAGGCCTTACCTGGGTAGGTGCGCACGTGTTTAGATATTTCATTCATCTTGAAATTAGTATGTGACATAAGGACACACCTCTCTTTTTCCAGATGGATACCCAGTAACATTTATTGAATAATCTGTTTCCTCCCGCTGGTTGATCTGAAATGTCACTGTTTCCGGACATTCGCCTGTTTTACTGTTTGGGTTTATTTCTTCACCTCTCGCTCTGTTCCCCTGATTCATCTGTGTGGACGTGCACCTGATGTTTTCATTACTATTAATTAGTATGTGACATAAGGACACACCTCTCTTTTTCCAGATGGATACCCAGTAACATTTATTGAATAATCTGTTTCCTCCCGCTGGTTGATCTGAAATGTCACTGTTTCCGGACATTCGCCTGTTTTACTGTTTGGGTTTATTTCTTCACCTCTCGCTCTGTTCCCCTATTCATCTGTGTGGACGTGCACCTGATGTTTTCATTACTATGGTTTCTCAACAATTTGACTATCTGCTAAGGCTCATCCTCTCTTACTTTTCTTTTTCAGAATTTTCTGGACCACTCTTGCATTCTAAAAAAAGTAATCTGTCAGCTGAGGAATGAGACGATCCTTTCCGTAAAGAACCCTCTCGGTCCTTTCCTGAGGGCTGCCAGGAGTCTGGGGCCGCAGGAAAGCCGACGTTCCTGCAGGTCCCTCTCCAGGAAGGTGGAGCTCTGTCCACCTCTGCCCCGATTCTGTCTCCTAATCATGTTTTTAAACTTTCCTCCACAAGGCTCTCTTGTATCGGAAGTTTATTCCAAGATGTTGCAGCTTTTTCGTCACTGTCCAGACGCGGCTGTCGCTGATATCTGTGCAGCCATCACCTCGTCTCCTACCCGAATCCCATCTTTTGTGCAGCGCCTTTCTAGTGGATGTTGAGCCGTGAAGCTCGTAGGGCTGACGTCACAGGATCTTGGCCCGGAAGGCCTGCGTCTGTGTTCTCTGTGAACTGTATCTTCAGGGAGATCATTTTGAGTTCACCTTTCTGTCCTGACAAAGTGCTCGTTCCGTGGTTCTCCATGAGCATCCCTGCTATGATGAAGGACAGGGTTTTATTCCTTGAAATAACAGTTCTCATTTCAGAGCCTCAGCACCTCTGAGCACACAGGGAAAAAATCTGGTGGTTAAATGTGTGTGTCCCTCTCACCCCTCTTATATGGATTATATCCTAACTGCACAAATGACATGCCTGCTGATGGAATATTTAGACTTTCACATCTGGGACTAGTTAATAATTGAGGTGAGCGTGGCAGGCATACCGCGTCCCCCACTTCTGCTCAAGCCCCTTGAAGATGCAGCACACAGCCTTCACGACTTGTCTCTGCTATGAGTTGGTGGGGTGGCTGTCTCCGTGGTGACTTGGTGGGGTGGCTGTCTCTGTGGTGAGTTGGTGGGGTGGCTGTCTCTGTGATGAGTTGGTGGGTGCGCTGTCTCTGTGGTGAGTTGGTGGGGTGGCTGTCTCTGTGGTGAGTTGGTGGGGTGGCTGTCTCTGTGGTGAGTTGGTGGGATGGCTGTCTCTGTGGTGAGTTGGTGGGGTGGCTGTCTCTGTGGTGAGTTGGTGGGGTGGCTGTCTCTGTGGTGAGTTGGTGGGGTGGCTGTCTCTGTGGTGAGTTGGTGGGGTGGCTGTCTCTGTGGTGAGTTGGTGGGGTGGCTGTCTCTGTGGTGAGTTGGTGGGGTGGCTGTCTCTGTGGTGAGTTGGTGGGGTGGCTGTCTCTGTGGTGAGTTGGTGGGGTGGCTGTCTCTGTGGTGAGTTGGTGGGGTGGCTGTCTCTGTGGTGAGTTGGTGGGGTGGCTGTCTCTGTGGTGAGTTGGTGGGGTGGCTGTCTCTGTGGTGAGTTGGTGGGGTGGCTGTCTCTGTGGTGAGTTGGTGGGGTGGCTGTCTCTGTGGTGAGTTGGTGGGGTGGCTGTCTCTGTGGTGAGTTGGTGGGGTGGCTGTCTCTGTGGTGAGTTGGTGGGGTGGCTGTCTCTGTGGTGAGTTGGTGGGGTGGCTGTCTCTGTGGTGAGTTGGTGGGGTGGCTGTCTCTGTGGTGAGTTGGTGGGGTGGCTGTCTCTGTGGTGAGTTGGTGGGGTGGCTGTCTCTGTGGTGAGTTGGTGGGGTGGCTGTCTCTGTGGTGAGTTGGTGGGGTGGCTGTCTCTGTGGTGAGTTGGTGGGGTGGCTGTCTCTGTGGTGAGTTGGTGGGGTGGCTGTCTCTGTGGTGAGTTGGTGGGGTGGCTGTCTCTGTGGTGAGTTGGTGGGGTGGCTGTCTCTGTGGTGAGTTGGTGGGGTGGCTGTCTCTGTGGTGAGTTGGTGGGGTGGCTGTCTCTGTGGTGAGTTGGTGGGGTGGCTGTCTCTGTGGTGAGTTGGTGGGGTGGCTGTCTCTGTGGTGAGTTGGTGGGGTGGCTGTCTCTGTGGTGAGTTGGTGGGGTGGCTGTCTCTGTGGTGAGTTGGTGGGGTGGCTGTCTCTGTGGTGAGTTGGTGGGGTGGCTGTCTCTGTGGTGAGTTGGTGGGGTGGCTGTCTCTGTGGTGAGTTGGTGGGGTGGCTGTCTCTGTGGTGAGTTGGTGGGGTGGCTGTCTCTGTGGTGAGTTGGTGGGGTGGCTGTCTCTGTGGTGAGTTGGTGGGGTGGCTGTCTCTGTGGTGAGTTGGTGGGGTGGCTGTCTCTGTGGTGAGTTGGTGGGGTGGCTGTCTCTGTGGTGAGTTGGTGGGGTGGCTGTCTCTGTGGTGAGTTGGTGGGGTGGCTGTCTCTGTGGTGAGTTGGTGGGGTGGCTGTCTCTGTGGTGAGTTGGTGGGGTGGCTGTCTCTGTGGTGAGTTGGTGGGGTGGCTGTCTCTGTGGTGAGTTGGTGGGGTGGCTGTCTCTGTGGTGAGTTGGTGGGGTGGCTGTCTCTGTGGTGAGTTGGTGGGGTGGCTGTCTCTGTGGTGAGTTGGTGGGGTGGCTGTCTCTGTGGTGAGTTGGGGGGGTGGCTGTCTCTGTGGTGAGTTGGTGGGGTGGCTGTCTCTGTGGTGAGTTGGTGGGGTGGCTGTCTCTGTGGTGAATTGGTGGGGTGTGCTGTCTCTGTGGTGAGTTGGTGGGGTGTGCTGTCTCTGTGGTGAGTTGGTAGGGTGCCTGTCTCTGTGGTGAGTTGGTAGGGTGCCTGTCTCTGTGGTGAGTTGGTGGGGTGGCTGTCTCTGTGGTGAATTGGTGGGGTGTGCTCTCTCTGGAGAGCTGGTAGGGTGCGCTCTCTCTCCGGTGTGCTGGTGGCGTGTGTTTTATGAGAGAGAGTCACCGTGTATAAAGACGGAAACTTCTTTTCTTGACTGAAGTGTTGTCTTCACTCTGTTCCATGACGGTCCATAAGAGTTCCATGTTCTTCTCAGAGGGTTGTGTAACTGAATTATGGATGCGTCCGTCAGTACTCACCTTAGCGGTTCTTTGCCCGTAGCTCTGCAGCTGTTCTGAGTTACCTGCCCAAGGAATCTAAAGTGGGGTTGCTGGGGCGAAGACTGTATGAGGTGTTTTCACGTCGTCCAGGCAGTGAATGTGGTCTCCCCACAGCCCCGCCACTCGCTGGCAGCATCGTCATAACCTGCTTGATGGTTGCAAAGGGATCCCTCACTGTCTTGTTTCCTTATTGCCAGAGGGCTTGAGTTCCTTTGTGTTTCTGAAGCCACGCATGTTTCTTCACACAGGTTGCCAGAGCAGCGTGAGACACGAGTTTTTCAGCGTGGTTCAGGAGTGTTGCTTTGCTTGGTGTCTTTCTTTTCAGAAAATGTTAGTTTTGTTTCCGCGAATCCGTCTCTCTGTACTCTGCTTAGAGGGCTCTCCTCGCCCGGAGGCCACAGACACAGCCTCCTCTGGGTCCCTCCAGCCTTTGGTCCGTGGAGCACGTCTTTGTGAGCAGAGTGGGGGCGGCCAGACACTGCGTTACCGCTGGGACCCCCAGCAGATGTGGACACGAGACTCATTTTTAATAAATGTCAGGATCCTTTGATGAAATGTTTACTGAGGCTAAAACTGGTTCTGATATCCTTACAGTTATGAAAGAATGTAACTAAGCGCACTCTGAGAATGTCAGATGGAGGCCTGTTCAGCTTCACTGGGCGTCAGTTTCTGGGAAGGGAGAGCCTGACTCATTTGTTAGCCCTGTGACAGTTTGTGAACCTCACCGGAAGGGAGGGGAAGCAAGAATTTAATGAAACCAAGTTTTGCCTGTGGGGTGAACCTTTGCTGTTGAAGGCTGTGTGCTTAATCCTCCTCCTGCTCTCTCTCATCACAGCCTAAGTGCCATGGCCAGGTGTTACTGACGCAGGTGTGGCAGCGCTTGAATCTCATAGAGTGTGACTACTTCGGCCTGGAGTTTCAGAACGTGCAGTCCTGCTGGGTACGTGCCACGGTGTGTTTCTGGATGAGCGGCGAGATGCTGACGGCGGTGCTCCTGGGCCAGTGCCCCGGGACCAGCTAGCATGATGCGAGCCGGGCACGCTGTGACCCTCAGACTGCGCCGTTAAAATGCCCTCTGTACGGCTCCAAGGGAACCCCTTCTGCTAATCTCATAGAGTGTGACTACTTCGGCCTGGAGTTTCAGAACGTGCAGTCCTGCTGGGTACGTGCCACGGTGTGTTTCTGGATGAGCGGCGAGATGCTGACGGCGGTGCTCCTGGGCCAGTGCCCCGGGACCAGCTAGCATGATGCGAGCCGGGCACGCTGTGACCCTCAGACTGCGCCGTTAAAATGCCCTCTGTACGGCTCCAAGGGAACCCCTTCTGCACATGTTACAAAAGCAAGTAGCACATACCTTCTGTAATGCTCGTTTCAAGAGTTGTTCAGTCGCTCAGTCGTGTCCAGCTCTCTGCGACCGCATGGACTGCAGCACACCAGGCCTCCCTGTCCTTAACCATCTCCCAGAGCCTGCTCACACTCATGTCCATCGAGTCAGTGATGCCATCCAGCCATCTCATCCTCTGTCATCCCCTTCCCCTCCCGCCTTTAGTCTTTCCCAGCATCAGGGTCTTTACCAATTAGTCGTTTCAAGGGTGGATTTGAGCAAACTGCTTTCCTAAACTCGTTATGCTCATTTTACTTAATAGATGAACCGTCAAAGTGTGGAGCTTTAGTGTTTATAGGAACCCAAATGACCCGTTAGTTCAGAAGCACATCGGCATCATGGAGCCACAGCCGCCCCATCACACAGTAGCCGCTCGTCAGCTTGCTGTTCACAGAGGCAGCGGGCGCCTGACATGGGTTTGGGCTTAGCAGATACCCCCTACATATACACACACCACATCACACCCACACACACCACACACACACCACACAGACATCACACCACACACCATATAGACATACCATACTCACACCACACATCACACACACACTCAGACACACCACACACACACCACACGCCATACACACACACACACCACACTCATACCACACACCATACACACACACACACAGTCACACTCACACACCAGACACACACCACACACCATACACACACATACCACACTCACACCACATGCCACACTCACACCACACACACACACACTCACACCACACACATACCATACTCACACCACACATCACACACACACTCAGACACACCACACACACACCACACGCCATACACACACACACACCACACTCATACCACACACCATACACACACACACACTGTCACACTCACACACCAGACACACACCACACACCATACACACACATACCACACTCACACCACATGCCACACTCACACCACACACACACACACTCACACCACACACATACCATACTCACACCACACATCACACACACACTCAGACACACCACACACAGACACACATACCACACGCCATACACACCCCCACACACCACACACACACACACACACACACACCACAGACATCACATACACATACCACACACCATGCACACATACCATACTCACACCACACATCACACACACACAAACACCAGACACCATACACATACACCACACTCACACCACACATCACACACACACACCACTCACGTCGTGCACACACACACTCACACACACCCCTCCATGCACACATACACACAGAGCTCTGGGTCCCCTCAGCCCAGCGACAGTGCTCCCTGTGGCTGGTGGTTTGCAGCTCTCCCCATGGGACTTGGCATCTGTTGTATCAAGATTCGACATGGGAGGATGTTCCTCCTTTAAATGTTTGTCTTAAATATAAATATTTTTGTGTTTTGTAATATACTGATTAAGTAGAGAAGTTAATGAATTTGATATCTTTTCTCAAATTCTCTTTAGATCTGGCTTGAACCTATGAAACCCATCATTAGACAAGTACAAAGTAAGTCCTTTTCTTAACTCTTTAAATTGCTGCTCACCTAAGATGCTTTTCCTTGACTGTTCAGATTCAAGGCGCAGACGACCATGGACGTCACCTCGGGGTGGCAGTGAAGCACCTCCCGCCACAGCTGCACTTGGAGGCCGCTCTGCCCGTTAGCTTCAAGCCGTGAGACGTGGAGGCGGGCCATCACTTAACTCAGATAGTTCTCGGTTACCTGCCTCACCTGTGGGAGAAATAGGATATGCTGGTCAATACTGCTTCCATTTTTGGCCAATATGCAAAATAAGTGTGCAGCCTCTAATTATGAAAGGACATTCAGGGTGACATCTCCAGTCATTTGAACTCACCTGTAACATTTTTAGAACTAAATTGAGGGGCAGAGGATTATGGAAGGAACTTCTGTTCACTTGGAAGCCAAGACCATTTCAGTTGCTGTAGCATTTTAGCAAAGCAGTTCCTCTTTTCTGTTGGTGAAAATTACGTGACTGGGTTATTATAAAACTTCAATAAAACTTAAATACTGAATGAGCTAATATCTTATGCTTTTTCCTTTATTGTAATCAGGTTGTCCTAGTTTTGTATATTGAATGATAACATTTTTCTTTCACTAAAGTATATAAGGATTTAAAGAATAACAGCCTTTTAATTTTTCATTTTTTTTTATTTTTTGGCTTTTGGCTCTGCTCATGGGATCTCATTTCCATGACCAGGGGTTGAACTCAGGCCCTGGCAGCGAAAGCCTGGAATCATAGCCACTAGGCTGCCCGGGAACTCCCAGGCTTTTTAAATCATTGCTACTACTATGAGTATAAACACTGTAATTTTTTATCACTTTTTTACTCCAAAAATAAAAAGAATATATTTTAAGAGTTTAATGTGCAGCCTTTTTTTTTAGGGTTTCAAACTTTCAGTAACCTCTGCTTAATACAAAAGTTTTCATTTTTTTCTTTGCTACGTGTGACTGGTACTTAGGACTAATAACTCCATGCACAGGAAGTGTCTCAATATCCTCTTACTTGAAAAGACTTGCTCTAAGAGTCCATTTGAAAGCACCAGCTCAGTTATGCCAGAACATGCAGAGAGACAGCAAGCAGAGAGAGTGACTCATTTGCGGACTGTACGTTTTTCTTTCTATAGGACCAAAGAGCGCAGTGCTTCGCCTGGCGGTGAAGTTCTTCCCACCGGATCCGGGTCAGTTGCAAGAAGAATACACACGGTAAAGAGCCTGCCTGGCGGGAGCCACCGTGAGCGGGCCCGCTCGCCCTCCGCAGCACCTGCGGGCCCCAGGCGCCTGGTCAGGGTCCTTCACACAGAGCAGCAGCCCAGGGCCCATAAAAGAAGCATTGTTGGGGTCAGCTCCTCACCCAAAGGCAAATAGGACTTAGAGGAAAGTCTGTGGTGTGAACTTGAGAATTAAAAGTGGGTGCTAGGGTACTGCTGACCAGATATTCTCCAGATGAGCCTAATTGGTGTGTGTGCACAACGTGTGGAGAGGGCATGGTGACCGACTGCAGGAGTCTTGCCTAGAGAATCCCATGGGCAGAGGGCTGGTGGGCTGCAGTCCAGAGGGTCGCACAGAGTCAGACACGACTGAAGCAACTTAGCATGCTTGCACGAAGTCTGTAGGCGTTTTGCCCATTCCTTTACTATTTTATCAACAAAATGACTTTAACTGGGAGAAGGACCAAGTGTGAAAGTCTTTAGGAGTATACGGAGCAGAAATTCTCCAGGGGATCTCTTTTCTGCTGCTTTTTTAAATTCACGATTGATTCTTTGCAGAAATGATTGAAAGTGTTTGCAGTCGTTTCACCTGGGTATTAAGACGATCAAAGTGGTTTTTTCCCTTGTGTTTTATGTACTGACTTTATAATGAGGAATAAAGCAAAAAATCTAAAAATCAAGTGGGAACCCAGAGTTGGATACAAATGAAGAGAAGACCACAGTGATGATGCAGTAGTAACAGAACAGCTCCCTGGCCCAGCGTGGATTTGTGCCCGGACCCTCTGGGTCTTGGGTGCGCTGCCTGGGTCTCTGCGCCGACTGTTGCACTGTCACAGAGCCACGGGCTGGGCTGCAGGGAGGCTTAGACCACGTGGCCCCAGCCTCAAGTCTTCACAGGAAGGAGGCCGACCCCAGGGACAGCAGGAAGTATGAGTGAGCTTATCTTAACGGTGCCATTAAATGCCTGGCGTTCACCACGAAGTCCTTTTCGGGAACCACTTTTGAATACATACGCCTCGACAGCTGAGCAGCAGGCAGCGTCAGCCTAATTCTGTCCTGGGGCCAAGCCGAGTTTATGCACAAGGTCTTTGTTTTATTTATTAAAAAACGACATATCTGTGGTAAAAGAGAAAAAGCTTTAAGATAAAGATGCGTGGAGTAAACAGTCGGCACACCTCCTCACTGCATGCTACCCTAGTCCCTGAAGGCGGACACTCCAGGTGGAGTCCCCGCGCCGGGCCTGAAATGAGTGTCTTAGAAAGCTGCGCCAGACTGCACACACAGAGCCGCGGGGGGGCCTCCCTCTCTTCCCTGCGTGCCCGCTGCCTGCCCTGGACGTCCTTCCGCTCAGGGTGCGGGGCTGCCTCCGGCTTTGGTGGAGCAGCCTCTTGTCGGGGCCAGTCTGGGTTGTGTCCAGCTGTCCTCTGCTGCGGAGCTGCAGCTAGGTGTCCTGCACACATCGTGAGCTCTGCAAACGTTTCTGTAGAGAGGTTCAGGGGATGGGATTGCTGGAAGAGGGGGCCGCACGTTTCCGGTGTGAGCCCAGTAGGCACTGGTGCTGACGTTGGCGTGGGAGCCCCAAGAAGGACGGGGCGGCTCTGCTGCTCCCCTGGGGTCCCCAGCGCCTGGAGCGCCCGTGTGCCCGGGGCTGCTCACTGCTGGAGGGAGTGAATGTGTAACTTGTGTGAACCCAGCCCCTGCTACACTCTCACCCCTCAGTGCAGGGGGCCTGTGTCTCAGGTTCAGGCCAAGACCGGGCATCACCCACCTCTTTGAGACTCACAGCCATGCTTGACGCCCTGGCCTTGTTGGCTCTTTCTGCTGCTTCCCACAGAACTGGGCATGCGGTTCTGTCTGTGTAACATGAGCAGCGCGAGTTTGTGAGCTGCCCCCTTGAAACCGCGGCTCCGGTGGTCTGGCGCGTGGCGTGTGCTGTGCCGCCCATCATGTGGATGCCGAGTTCCTTGGGGCCGGGCCACCTGGCACCGCCTGCTCCATGCGGCAGGGCTCTGTCTTCCTGCGACATGGTGGGCGTGTGTTCCAGGAGCCTTGGGCCTGATTTCTGTGCTTCTGCCTCCTCCTAGATACTTGTTTGCCCTGCAGCTCAAGAGGGACCTTCTGGAGGAACGTCTGACCTGCACGGACACCACGGCTGCCCTCCTGGCGTCCCACCTCCTGCAGGGTGAGTGTCCCCACGCAACCCACACTCACGGGACCCACTGCACCCAGGTTTTCCTGAGGGGCTAAAGGTTAGCTTCCTGCCTGGGAGGGAGACGGGCCGTGCAAGACCCCAACAGTCTCCCTTGGCCTGAGACCTCCAGTTTGGGCTCCAGGCTGTACCCCAACTCTGGGGTGACATCACAGCCCCTTGCAAGGCAGGAGGAGGACAGAGGAGACCCTCCAGTATCTCAGCAGGTGATGCTTCAGAGCATGAAGCATTATGTGACTTCAGACATGAGCTAGGAGGAGCGTGAGGGGAGGCTGTAGGAAGCAGGTGTGTGCTGACCCTGTGCAGGACAGAAAGGAGGAGACCCAGGAGGCTCCTGCACGGGACCACACCTTCTGTGTAGAGTGGGCGCTCTGGAGTGTGGGCGCTGGACCGCGTCTTCTGTGTAGAGTGGGCGCTCTGGAGTGTGGGCGCTGGACCGCGCCTTCTGTGTAGAGTGGGCGCTCTGGAGTGTGGGCGCTGGACCGCGCCTTCTGTGTAGAGTGGGCGCTCTGGAGTGTGGGCGCTGGACCGCGTCTTCTGTGTAGAGTGGGCGCTCTGGAGTGTGGGCGCTGGACCGCGTCTTCTGTGTAGAGTGGGCGCTCTGGAGTGTGGGCGCTGGACCGCGTCTTCTGTGTAGAGTGGGCGCTCTGGAGTGTGGGCGCTGGACCGCGCCTTCTGTGTAGAGTGGGCGCTCTGGAGTGTGGGCGCTGGACCGCGCCTTCTGTGTAGAGTGGGCGCTCTGGAGTGTGGGCGCTGGACCGCGTCTTCTGTGTAGAGTGGGCGCTCTGGAGTGTGGGCGCTGGACCGCGTCTTCTGTGTAGAGTGGGCGCTCTGGAGTGTGGGCGCTGGACCGCGTCTTCTGTGTAGAGTGGGCGCTCTGGAGTGTGGGCGCTGGACCGCGCCTTCTGTGTAGAGTGGGCGCTCTGGAGTGTGGGCGCTGGACCGCGTCTTCTGTGTAGAGTGGGCGCTCTGGAGTGTGGGCGCTGGACCGCGTCTTCTGTGTAGAGTGGGCGCTCTGGAGTGTGGGCGCTGGACCGCGTCTTCTGTGTAGAGTGGGCGCTCTGGAGTGTGGGCGCTGGACCGCGCCTTCTGTGTAGAGTGGGCGCTCTGGAGTGTGGGCGCTGGACCGCGTCTTCTGTGTAGAGTGGGCGCTCTGGAGTGTGGGCGCTGGACCGCGTCTTCTGTGTAGAGTGGGCGCTCTGGAGTGTGGGCGCTGGACCGCGTCTTCTGTGTAGAGTGGGCGCTCTGGAGTGTGGGCGCTGGACCGCGCCTTCTGTGTAGAGTGGGCGCTCTGGAGTGTGGGCGCTGGACCGCGTCTTCTGTGTAGAGTGGGCGCTCTGGAGTGTGGGCGCTGGACCGCGTCTTCTGTGTAGAGTGGGCGCTCTGGAGTGTGGGCGCTGGACCGCGTCTTCTGTGTAGAGTGGGCGCTCTGGAGTGTGGGCGCTGGACCGCGCCTTCTGTGTAGAGTGGGCGCTCTGGAGTGTGGGCGCTGGACCGCGTCTTCTGTGTAGAGTGGGCGCTCTGGAGTGTGGGCGCTGGACCGCGTCTTCTGTGTAGAGTGGGCGCTCTGGAGTGTGGGCGCTGGACCGCGTCTTCTGTGTAGAGTGGGCGCTCTGGAGTGTGGGCGCTGGACCGCGCCTTCTGTGTAGAGTGGGCGCTCTGGAGTGTGGGCGCTGGACCGCGTCTTCTGTGTAGAGTGGGCGCTCTGGAGCGTGGGCGCTGGACCGCGTCTTCTGTGTAGAGTGGGCGCTCTGGAGTGTGGGCGCTGGACCGCGTCTTCTGTGTAGAGTGGGCGCTCTGGAGTTCGCAGAGGTTTGCCGTCCTGCCAGATGGGTCTTGTCCATGGTTGGCAACACAAGTGTTGAAGCATCATTGTTGTTGTCAGTTGTGAAATTGTGTCTGACTCTGTGTGACCCCATGGACTGCAGCATGGGTGCCGTGGCCCAGCGCCCACACTCCAGAGTGTCCAGGCCTCCCTGTCCTTCACCCTCTCCCAGAGCCTGCTCAAACTCATGTCCATTGAGTCCGTGATGCCATCCAGCTGTCTCATCCCCTGTCGTCCCCTTCTCCTCCTGCCTTCAATCTCTCTCAGCATCGGAGTCTTTTCCAATGAGTTGGCTCTTCTCACTAGATGGCCAAAGTATTGGCAAACAGCTTCAGCATCAGTCCTTCCAGTGAGTATTGAGGACTGATTTCCTTTCGGATGGACTGGTTGGATCTCCTTGCAGCCCAAGGGACCCTCGGGAGCCTTCTGGGTCTTGCTTGTCCGGGTCATCTCAGGTGGAAGGCGGCTCTTCAGCGCTCACCGCCATTTGGCGGTGCCTCTTGCCCGAAGGCTGTGTGTGTCCCTCGTCTGCCTTGACCCTGTGCTGCGAGACTGGAGGCCGGTGAAAACGCACGCGGCTAGACATGCTTTAGGGCTCTACCGGGCCCTTGGCTTCCGAGACAAGTCAGGCAGCTGCCGAGACGCAGCCGTGCAGCAGCTCAGCCGCAGCAGCAGGTGGTCCTGGTCTGGGTCGGGGGGCGGGGTGGAGGAAGCAGGTCCTGCTGTGTGCACACCTGTGCAAGGTGTGCTCCTGTGCCTGCAGGCCGTCTGTGAGGGAGAAACTGTCTCCAAACAGCGTGTATTGCTTAAAATGACTGGGCTTTAACCACTGTTTTTCAAATGAGTGAAGCCTTAAAATATGTGAAGCTAGAGACAGTCATTGTCTCTTGAGAATCTGAGAAGCCCTGAAGGGAAACACAATTTAAAAGACATTATCCCGAAGCGAAACACAGGCCCTGATCCTGGGTGCAGTGGTCTTGAGGCAGTGGCGGAGAAAGCGTGGATGAAAATGCAGCTGCAGCAGCTCGGGATCTGCTGCCCGAGCTGCTCACAAGCATCTTCCATGTTCAGGACTCAGGAGAAATTCCCTTCACCTGTGTGTTTGCCTCTCATAGCGTAAGATATTTGGGGAAATCAAGTACAGAATTTTGTTTGAGGGGTATATTCTTTTGCTACAGAATAAGAATGATTCTTTTGCTTTTAGTTCATGCATTTGCATGCTTGTATTTTTACGTAAGCCCTAAGATTGCCTACTGCCCCTCTCTCGCCTCAGCGGAAGTCGGGGACTATGACGAGGCGCTGGACCGGGAGCACCTCTGCACCCACGAGTATGTGCCACGGCAGGAGCGCGCCCTGCACAGGATCCTGGCGTTTCACCGCGAGCTCGCGTGAGTGGGGCATCGTCAGGCTCGGGCGAGACGCTCACCCCTGGCCCTCCCCGGGGCAGACCAGGTCCCTGGCGGCCACGCTGGGTCGGGGGTCCAGGGTGGGGTCACTTGAGCTGCAGCCCTGGTGTGGCATGACGGTGACCGAAGAGAGACTAAGGTGGAGAGGCCGGGCCGGGCCGGGCCGGGCTGGGAGCCGCTGGCGGGGAGGGTCCTGGAGGGAGCCTGCAGACGCAGACATGCCGCCGCCCTGTGGGTGAGGCTCCGCCGCAGGCCCTGCAGTCGGCTCGGGGTGGGAGCGGGCTTGAGTGCCGCAGACCCAGCTCAGACCGTTGAAGGTTCTCCCCTTCCCGAGGGACGCGCTTGCCCACGTGTCCTGCTCACAGCCACGGCGGCCTTCTGCGTGTCTGCTCGGGCGGCGCGGGCTTCCAGACCTGCCAGCTGTGGCCCATGGGCTGCAGTGACGGGCGGAGCCCACTCTGCGAGGACCGCAAGGATGGACTGCAAAGATGGACCATGAGTATGAAAAAGACAAGGACGAACTGCAAAGATGAGCCGCAAGGATGAACCACAAGGATGAACTGCAAAGATGAGCCGCAAGGATGCGCCCGGGCCAACAGCCTGGGGCCGGACAGGCGGCCAGCACCCAAGACTCTAGTCCTGGTTTAGGCTGTGGAGCCAGAAAAAGCCTTGTAGAACCTGAAACCATGAAACTCCTGGGAGAAAGCAGACGGTGTGTTCCTGGACATGGACTGTAGCAATACAGTAGAACCCTTAACAACACAGGCTCCACCTGGGCAAGTCCACTCACCCACGGGTTGTTTTCAATAGCAGATGCTACGTTGGGTGGTCCAAGGCGGGTTGAATTCTCAGACGCAGAACCATGGATATCAAGGGCTGACAGCGGGTATGTGCAGAGGGTTGGGGCCTCTAACCCCCGATTTGTTCAAGGATCAACTCTATCGTTCTGGGTCTGTCTCCTCAGGCAAGGGGAACAAGCAAAATTAACAAATGGGACCTAATAAAACTGAAAAGCTTTTGCACAGCAAAGGAAACTTATCAACAAAACAAAAGGCTACCTACTGAATAGGAGAAAATATGTCTGGTAAGGAGCCAGCATCCAAAATACACACAGAAGTCCTACAACTCAACAGGAAAAAGCAAACAGCCCGATTGAAAACTGGGCGGAGGACCCGAGGAGACATCATTCTAAAGAAACACAGACAGGTGAACGGTGCCCAGCGCCACAGGCAGCAGGGGGCCGCACCGCAAGGCCACCATGAGACACTGCCTCACACCTGCCAGAGGCCGCTGCGGAAGACAAGAAGCACCTCCGCCGAGGAGGGGACAAAGAGGACGCGGGGGTGTGCATGCGCACGTGTGTGTACACATGTGTACACACACCATGGAGTACTACTCAGCCACAGTGAGAAAGAAGCCCTGCCACCTGCAACAGTGTGGATGGACCTGGAGGGCTTTGTGCCACGTGAGGTGGCCCAGACGGAGAAGGGCAAAGGCTACGTGACCTCACTCACATACGGAACCCCAGAAATCCAGCGGACTAGCGGGAGAGCAGAGCAGACAGACGCGTGATACAGACCGCAGACTAGTGGACGCCAGTGGGGAGAGGGGTGGGAAGGGGGTGGGGTAGACGAGTGAGAGGTGCAGGCTGCTGTGTGTGACATGGTCGGCTGCAGGCTGCGCTGTGCCCACAGGCAGTATAGCCAGTTCAGTTGTCAGTTGCGTCTGACTCTTTGCGACCCCATGGATGGCAGGCTTCGCTGTCCTTCACCACCTGCTGGAGCTTGTTCAAACTCACGTCCATCGAGACAGTGGTTCCAGGCAACCATCTCATCTTCTCGTTCTCCTCCTGCCTTCAGTCTTTCCCAGCAACAGGGTCTTGTCCTAATGAGCTGACTCTTCACATCAGGTGGCCAAAGTATTAGTACTGGAGTTTCAGCTTCAGCATCAGTCCTCCCAGTGAACACTCAGGACTGATCTCCTTTAGGATGGACTGGTTGGATCTCCTTGCAGTTCAAGGGACTCTCAAGAGCCTTCTCCAACACCACAGTTCAAAAGCATCAGTTCTTCCGTGCTCACCTTTGTTTACAGTCCAGCTCTCACATCCGTGTATGGCCACTGGAAAAGCCCTAGCTTGACTAGATGGACCTCTGTCAGCAGAGTAGTTTCTCTGCTCTTTACTGTGCTCCCTAGGTTTGTCACAGCTTTCCTTTCAAGGAGTAAGCGTCTTTTAATTCCATGGCTGCAGTCACCATCGGCAGTGATACTGGAGCCCAGGAAAATAAAGTCTGACGCTCTTCCCATTGTTTTCCCACCTATTTGCCATGAAGTGATGGACGAGACGCCATGCTCTTCGTTTTCTGAATGTTGATCTTTAAGCCCGCTTTTTCACTGTCCTCTTGCACTTTCATCAAGAGGCTGCTTTGTTGTTCTTCACTTTCTCCCACGAGGGTGGTGTTATCTGTGCATCTGAGGTTACTGATATTTCTCCCAGCAGTCTTGATTCCAGCTTGTGCTTCCTCCAGCCTGGCATTTCGCATGATATACACCTCAAGAAAAT
>SJYC01081361.1:0-65852 GCA_006408675.1 Madoqua kirkii | reverse complement strand
ACTCCAAGGAGATCCAACCTGTCCATTCTGAAGATCAGCCCTGGAATTTCTTTGGAAGGAATGATGCTAAAGCTGAAACTCCAATACTTTGGCCACCTCACGTGAAGAGTTGACTCATTGGAAAAGACTGATGCTGGGATGGATTGGGGGCAGGAAGAGAAGGGGACAACAGAGGATGAGATGGCTGGATGGCATCACCAACTCGATGGACATGAGTTTGGGTGAACTCCGGGAGTTGGTGATAGACAGGGAGGCCTGCTGCTGCTAAGTCACTTCAGTCATGTCCGACTCTGTGTGACCCCATAGATAGCAGCCCACCAGGCTCCCCCATCCCTGGGATTCTTTAGGCAAGAATACTGGAATGGGTTGCCATTGCCTTCTCCAGTGCGTGAAAGTGAAGTCAACTCAGTCGTGTCTGATTCTTAGCGACCCTATGGACTGCAGCCTACCAGGCTCCTCCGTCCATGGGATTCTGCAGGCAAGAGTACTGGAGTGGGGTGCCATTGCCTTCTCCGAGGGAGGCCTGGCGTGCTGCAGTTCATGGGGTCGAAAAGAGTTGAACACTGAATTGAAGCACTAGATCTAGAACTGGTACCGTGTTAATCAAAGGAAGAAACATCCTTATCACCTCACTGATTTTCAGATTTGACTTCAGGCTTCATTTGATAAGTATTACCTCAGCAGTTCTTTTTCCATTCTTTTAAGCTATCTTTTATTTTTTCTTTATAAATAACATAGCTGGATTTTTTAAAACTAAATTTAATGCCAGTACTGTCTTAACAACTTAATCAGTTTATATTTTTTTGTCACAACTTGCATATTTAGATTTATTTCTACTATCTTATTTAGTAATTTCTCTTGTCAACTTTTCTTTACCTTTTTTCCCACCGTTTTTTTATTCCACTTTTTCTCCCCTACAGATTTTTGTTATTTCATTTTAGTATAGTTGATTTACAGTTGTGTTAATTTCTATAGCAAAGTGTTTCAGTTACATACATACATACATTCTTCTTCATATTCTTTTCCTTTGTGGTTTCTCACGGGTATCAAATATAGTTCTCAGTGCTATATAGTAGTACCTTTTGTTTATCCATTCTCTATATACTAATTTGTATCTGCTCATCCCAAACTCCCAATCTCTGTCACCCCCACTCCACCCATCCCTGGAAGCCAGAAGTCTGTTCTCTATATTTGGGTGTCTGTTTCTGTTTCATATCTCCCTGCTAATTTGGATGCATTCTATTTGTATTCTTTTGGTGACAAGAGTCTTCTCTTTAAATTTTTTTATAGGCATTGTCACTCTGAACAGTATATGAATATTAACCAAACATTTTTGTACAAATTAGAACTGTCACTTTAAAACACTTTACTGCCATTTGACAGAGTATTTCTTAATATTAAATATACAAAACGGTCATGTAGACAAATGTGAATAGTGTCCCCTGGAGTTGTACACAGCCATATGTTGTGGCCTTGTTAGACAGCTTTAACTCTAATCCCTTCCCACTCCATTTTCTACGTTATTTCTATTAGACTTAGAATTTTACTCTAGTTTTTTAAACATTACCTTCAAACTGAATAATAGACATTTTTTAAATAGCCAATTTTCATTTAAATTTACCAATAGAGTTACCATTTTCTTCATTCAGTGTCATTTCTTACATCTCATACTTTTGTTCAGAGTTCAGTTTTCATCTTAGTGAGTTATGTCCTATAGTTTTGTCACTGTTAGAAAAAAAAAATCAGTTTCTATCTGCCCTCACTTGTGAATTATAGTACAGATCCAGTTCAGTTATGTCCCAACTCTTTGTGACCCTATGTAGCCAAAATATTGGCGTTTCAGCTTCAACATCAGTCCTTCCAATGAACACCCAGGACTGATCTCCTTTAGGATGGACTGATTGGATCTCCTTGCAGTCCAAGGGGCTCTCAAGAGAGTCTTCTCCAACACCACAGTTCTTTGGTGCTCAGCTTTCTTTATAATCCAACTCTCACATCCATACATGATACTGGAAAAAAACAACCTTGACTAGACGGACCTTTGTTGACAAAGTAATGTTTCTGCTTTTAATATGCTGTCTAGGTTGGTCATAACTTTCCTTCCAAGAAGCAAACATCTATTTATTTCATGGCTGCAGTGGCCATCTGCAGTGATTTTGGGGCCCAAAAAGTAGTCTGTCACTATTTCCATTGTTTCCCCATCTATTTGCCATGAAGTGATGGGACTGGATGCCATGAGCTTAGTTTTTACTTCAACAATGCAAACCTTTAACAATATTTTAATATATTGAGAGCCTTCCTTATGAATATATCATTTAATAGTCCACTTTTAGTGAATATTTGTTTCCACTCTCTTGTTATTACATACATGCATGCATGCTGTCACTTTAGTCATGTCCAACTCTTTCTGATCCTGTAGACTTTAGCCCACCAGGCTCCTCTGTCCATGAGATTCTCCAGGCAAGAATACTAGAGTGGGTTGCCATTTCCTCCTCCAGGGGAAGAACTTTCCTACCCAGGATCAAACCCATGTCTACCAGAGCCTTCTGCATTGCAGGCAGATTCTTTACCTACTGAGCCTCCTGGGAAGCATGGTATCATATACATATCATTTCAAAATGTTACTAAAATCATAATCATCTATTAAATTCCTAGAAGTAAAACTACTGAGTCTTATGTTATGGACCTTTTTAATTTGGATACTTCTTTCTAAATTGCCCTGCAGAGATGTTGGACCAATTTACAATCACATGAAAGTGCCTATTTCTCACTCTCTTGCCAAAAATGTGATATAAAATTTTTTGGTCTTTGTCAATCTGAGAAGTTAAAATAGTATTTCAATATTATTTTAATTTACATTTCTCTTTTTCTCAGTGAATTTTGGTTACATTCGGAATTTATTTAAGATGTGAAGTAAGCATCAACTTTTTGTTTTCTTACAGTGGGCTGTTCAGTTATTGCAACACCATTTATAGAATACTTTTTCTTCTCTAATACTTGTAGTTAGATTATCTAGTTTGACCTCCACAATTTTAGGCATGTAAAATTTGCCTCAATATAGTGTGGCCTCGAACCCA
Source organism: Madoqua kirkii (assembly GCA_006408675.1). Lineage (NCBI taxonomy): Eukaryota > Metazoa > Chordata > Mammalia > Artiodactyla > Bovidae > Madoqua > Madoqua kirkii. Next base: position 62,775 of record SJYC01081361.1, on the reverse strand, counting down.
AGTATCTTGGAAGAGGTAATTCTTCCAGTCTTACCATGCTGCCTTCCCTCTAAAAGTCCTGGGAGTTCCTAGAACCAAGTATAAAAAAGATGTATTAGTTGGATTTCATTTAATCACTTTCATATATAGTTTGATTTGTTCCTAGGTCCATTATAACCATATTTGGAATAAATTACTCAGTGTGCATATGTGCCCAGTTGTGTCTGATGCTTTGCAACCCCAGAGCTGGAATGTAGCCTTCCAGCTCTTCTGTCCATGGGATTTTCCAGGCAAGAATACTGGAGTGGGTTGCCATTCCCTTCTCCAAGGATCTTCCTGACCCAGGGATTGAACTTGCATCTCCTCCATCTTCTACACTGGCAGGTGGATACTTTACCACTGAGCCACCTGGGAAGCCCTATACCAAGTATTATTAGATTTTTTGTTTTTACCTTGCTTTAATAATCACAGAAGACTGTTGTCAAAACACGCCAGGAAACTAGACTGTTTAACTTTTAATGAATTAAAGCTTGTCTCTGAGCACTATGGTTTTTATACCATGAAAATAAATATTCCTTCTGGAATTTTCTTCTCCATAAATACTACTGTATTAATAGGTACATAATCACCCTAGTAGAAAATTACCTCTCACATATTTTAGATGTTTACTTTCTCCTGGAGTTTTTTGCTCATTAGTGTTTTATAATAACCATATGTTGTTCCCTTTTCAAAAATATGTCACTCCATTATATTTGATTGTATGATAGTAAGCAGTTTCGGGATGCAATAATTGGTAGATTTATTGATTTTTGAACTTTATAAAATCTTTATCATAAGTTGTGTTAACTCTTATGAAATCTGGATTCTAACTAGTATAATGTCTTTGTGGTATATTTAACAGTATCATAGAAGTAAGATTTATCTGTAAAATGGTTTTTTAGAAGGCAAGAGTTTAATTCAGTAATAAACTGAAATGTTAATGTTTAAATGAACCTTAATAGTTAAACAATCTGATTAGTTTATATAAGCTAGCCTTTTAATTTTTTTAAATAAATTATACCATACCAAAAGACCTAAGAGCGTTTAAAATGTGCTTTCCTTAGGTAGCTCTCTGTTGTTAACAGTATTATGAATAGCCAAGAGTAGTCACCAAAATATTAGAATCATAACATTTAGGTCAGTAATATAAGGGGGTAGTGGAAAGGGGAAGTATTACTGAACTCTCAGATACGATTCAGATTGTGTTAGGGATGCAGAGGAATATACTTTAACTGGACCTCAAATCCTCCTTTCTCAGCAGGTCATCCTTTTCCAATTCTAGTTCTTAGTCTTAATATGACATTTTTTATGATCTTGCAGGAAAAAGAAAACTATTTTCAAAAAGAACTTTTCAGAAGTTAAATGCTTCCTATGGGAAATTTGAAATCTGTGGAAAGGTCATTCTTTTCAGTAGTTAACAGAACATCATTTTGTCTAGGATTAGGCTTGCATTATTAACTGTTGCCTCTAGTTTACTCTTAAGTTAGTCAAACCAAAAAACAACATTCCCTCTTAGGGAAGTTGGCAGGAAATTTTACTAAAGAATACACTGGTATGTTATCCATATACTCAAAGATGGAGGTTCTTATGACTTGTTTTTATAGTGATCATCTTTTCCTCTCTCCTTTTTACCATTTGGATGTGTTAAAGGTTGATGAAGTATCCTCAAGTAGATTGAATTTTGTAGACCAGGCAGATAAATATTATATAATGCTAAGAAAAGCTGTTGATTTCTACAGCTTTTTTTGGTTAATGTTCTTCCATTTTAAGAGGTATTTTAAAATCGCCATTCCCCTGAAATTTTGTGATTAGTGAAATGCTTCAGTTTTCAGGGTTGTCATTTCACCTTTGGTTTGTGGTCCTCTGTGTTTTCTCAAGATGTACTGTGTGTTTGGTGTAGTTGGAAAAGTGATTGATTATGTTAGTAGTTTTAGGCAAGTCATTGAATACCTTTGCATCTTTTCATCTGCCAAGAAGGGAGGGCAAAACTATCCCTTCTACTTTGCGATACTATGAGAAGGAAGTGAGATTGCAAGGAAATTCTTCAAAAAGTTGAAATTCTCATTCTCTGCTTGTAGTTTTTTATAGCCTTAATCAGTTTTGTTTTTTCTTTTGTGTATGACTCATCACTGTTTTAAGTTTGTAAGCATTGGTCCAGTCAGCATTAAGATTTTTTTGGTCATTATTGTTTCTTAAGAAAATATTAGTGTTTTATATGTATATATATTTTTTCCATCTCTTGAAAATAGCCATTGCCACGTGGAGTTATACCACAGAAAAATTACACTTCTTTAAGATGGACCACTTTTCTTTCCCTCAGGACTGTTCTCGCTTAATTTTAGTGTTGGTTGTTTTTTTTTTTAACTTGCTTAGTTTTAAAAGTTAATGTTAGGAATTCACTGGCAGTCCAGTGATTAGGACTCAGTGCTTTCACTGCTGGTGCCGGGTTCAGTCTCTGGTTGGGGTCTTGCAAGCCACATGGCTTGGTCAAGAAAAGCAAATGTTAACGTTTCTCATTTTTTAAAAAAAGAAATAATGTCATTTGCAGCAACATGATTGGACCTGGAAATTATCATAAATGAAGTAAGTCAGAAATATCATATGATATCACTTATATGTGAAATCTTTAAAAATGATGTAAATGACTTAGTAATAAAACAAATACAGACATAGGAAACAATTTATGGTTACCAAAGGGGATGAGGGGAGAATAAATTAGGAGTTTGGACTTAAGGTCTATACACTACTATATAAAAGCTTCCCTAGTAGCTCACTGCCTGCAATACAGGATACCTGGGTTCAATCCCTGGGTTGGGAAGATTCCCCTAGAGAAGGAAATGGCAACCCACTGCAGTATTCTTGCCTGGAGAATCCCATGGACAGAGGAGCCTGGCGAGCTACAGTCCATGGGGTCACAAAGAGACGACTGAGCAACTAAGCACAAGCACAATATAAAAAACAGGTAAACAAGGACCTAGTATAGCACAAGGAACTAGACTCAATGTCTTGTAATAACCTATAATGAAAAAGAATCTAAAATATATATACTTTTTTAAAAACCACATTTTTAAAAGAATTACTTTGCTATATACTTGAAACTAACACAGCATTATAAATTAGCTGTACTTAAATTTTTTTTAAGTCAATCTTTCTCCAAATCAATTAACTCCAATTAAAGAACTTCAGATTTTACTTTGTAAATAGAAATTTACTACTGTTTACTCAGTTCAATTCAGTCGCTCAGTCGTGTCTGACTCTTTGCAACCCCATGAATTTCAGCATGCCAGGCCTCCCTGTCCATCACCAACTCCTGGAGTTCAATCAAACTCACATCCATCAAGTCGGTGATGCCATCCAGCCATCTCATCCTCTGTCATCCCCTTCTCCTCCTGCACCCAATCCCTCCCAGCATCAGAGTCTTTTCCAATGAGTCAACTCTACTCATGAGGTGGCCAAAGTACTGGAGTTTCAGCTTTAGTATCATGCCTTCCAAAGAACACCCAGACTGATCTCCTTTAGGATGAACTGGTTGGATCTCCTTGCAGCCCAAGGGACTCTCAAGAGTCTTCTCCAACACCACAGTTCAAAAGCATCAGTTCTTTTGATGGGGCTCAGCTTTCTTCACAGTCCAACTCTTATGACTGTCATCCATACATGACTACTGGAAAAATCATAAATAGTATTAAATTTCTTTATCTTAAACATTTAAATACCTTTTTGAATGTCAGTTGAGATGATGGGCAGTGTTACCAATATTGACCACTTGTAAGTAGTGTCCCATTTTCTTATATAGAAGACAAATTTAGAAATAGAAAATGGTAGCCTAAGTTTGTATTAGTGGGCTTCCCTGGTGGCTCAGATGTTAAAGCGTCTGCCTGCAATGCAGGAGACCTGGGTTCGATCCCTGGGTCAGGGGTTTATGTTAATTAATAGGTATATCCACTCAGTGAGAAAATACATAATCATTAAATGAGAATTGTGATACTCAGCTAATATTAAGGAGCAATATGGAAAGTACTTAAGAATGGGAAAGCAAGATTTAAAAAGTACTGGAAGTATTACCTTTATTTTTCTGTTAATATATTATTGCTTAATAATGGTCCTTAAATTTATTGCTAAGGCTCCTTTTTTGTTCCATACAATAAACTTTTAGAGAATGAATTTTCCTAACTTATTCCTAAAACTTATTAGTTTTCCTCAGTAACCTAGTGAGCTTTATAGTGCAGTGCTCACTGTAGTTCAAACTAAGGTTCATAAATGTTTAGAAATTTTTGAATTTTCTTCTTAAAGGTATAGATGCTTTTCTGACACATAACCTTCTATAATTGTTATTTTACTCATTTAAAAATCAAGGAATTTCCTTTTTTTGTACTGTGTACTTCTCATTAGAAAATACTCTGTTAAATGGACAGTAAGTTTTTTCACTGACCACTCTGTGGCTCATAATAGTTAAGCCAGCAAATTTCATTTTTAAACTGTTTTCTCTACATTTCCTTTGTCATGTATTGATAACTTTTCAGACTCAGGAAAGAAATTTTTATATATAAAATCATGTGTTGTATAAATGTTATTTATTAGCACATAATTCTTCAGTTCAGTCACTCAGTTGTGTGCGACTCTTTTGAGACTCCATGAATTGGAGCACACCAGGCCCCCCATCCATCACCAACTCCTAGAGCTCACTCAAGCTCACATCCATTGAGTTGGTGATGCCATCCAGCCATCTCATCGTCTGTTGTCCCCTTCTCCTCCTGCCCCCAATCCCTCCCAGCATCAGAGTCTTTTCCGTGAGGTGGCCAAAGTATTGGAGTTTCAGCTTCAGCATCAGTTCTTCCAAAGAAATCCCAGGATGATCTCCTTCAGAATGGATTAGTTGGATCTCCTTGGAGTCCAAGGGACTTTCAAGAGTCTTCTCCAACACCACAGTTCAAAAGCATCAATTCTTCAGCGCTTAGCTTTCTTCACAGTCCAACTCTCACATCCATACATGACCACAGGAAAAACCATAGCCTTGACCACATGGACCTTTGTTGGCAAAGTAATATGTCTGCTTTTGAATATGCTATCCAAGGAGTAAATGTCTTTTAATTTCATGGCTGCGATCACCATCTGCAGTGATTTTGGGGCCCCCAAAAATAAAGTCTGACACTGTTTCCACTGTTTCCCCATCTATTCCCCATGAAGTGATGGGACCAGATGCCATGATCTTAGTTTTATGAATGTTGAGCTTTAACCCAACTTTTTCACTCTCTTTCATCAAGAGACTTTTTAGTTCCTCTTCACTTTCTACTTCTTAAAACATTTTAAACAGGGAAATCTACATTGTGGGTTCTACAAACTAAGATGAAGAAAAAATTAACTCTTTAAAGATTTATATTATAAAAATTGTTCTTTAAAATAGCCAGACTTGGGAATCCTCTGGCAGTCCAGTGGCTAGGACTCTTAACTGCTAAGGGCCAGGTTCAATCCCTGTTCAGGGAACCTAGGATTCCACAACCTGTGTGGCATGGCTAAAAATAAATAAGTAGCCAGGCTTAACCAATTAAATGAAGTAAAACTTTCCTCTCCATTCCCCAGAAACATTACTGCTGTTAAGTACTTGGTTTGTATTCTTCCTGGTGCTTTTTTCTTGCATATACAAATATGGGTTAAATGTGCATATATGTGTATCTTTTTTTAGTTCAAAGGAGGTCATATATACTATGGACTTCTCTGATGGCCCAGTGGTTAAGACTATGCTGCAGGGGGCATGAGTTGGATCTCTGCTCCAGGAATTTAAGTTCCCACATGCCATACAGTGTAGCCGAAAGAGAATAAAAGTAAAACTAACTAAATGAATCATACTGTGTAATGTAATTGCTTTTTTCAGTTACTGTATCATAGACTTTGTGCATCTGTACATACAGAGTTACCTCATCTTTTTTATAGCTATGTGCTATTTCATTAATGACCTATGATTTATGTAAGCAGATTCTTGATATACAAAATTCGGTTGTTTGGATTTTTGTCTGTTAGTATGTGTTTATTTTGTTCCTACTTTATGTCAGGCACTGTGGTAAGCATTGAAGATACAGAAATGTGCAAGAGAGTTGCTGCTCTCAAGGATACACTTTGGGAATGACTTGCTTCTGGTGGCCATTCCTCCCTAGACAAGGTGGTTCCTGATTCTTTACACTAATTATTTTGTGTCCTTACAGCCATATATATATCCAGCCAATGTTCTGTTGATTTTTTTAGATGCCACAACTAATTAACAATCAATAAGGCATCGTTTCCCCTCAAGAAAACTGGCTTCCAAACCTAACTCTTCTAGGTTTCCTCTTTTCTCTAATACCTCACAGTCTTCATCTTTAGTGTTTTTTTTTAGTATCTAAAGTAATTGAAATCTAAATTTTCAGTGAAAAACTTTACTTTGGTCAACAGGTATATTTCTAAGAAATTTCTTCTCATTATCCTGTTTAGTGTCTGTGCATGTTTTGAAATTAAGGCTGAGTACCAGATAAGAGAAATGAAGTTTCTTTTATTTGACATTTTCCTTGAGACATTCTAAAATATTTTTAGATAATCTAAATAATTTCTTTTTTTTCCCCAGCGGGTCCATATGGAATATTTGCTGGTAGAGATGCCTCCAGAGGACTGGCAACATTTTGCCTAGATAAAGATGCACTTAAAGATGAATATGATGACCTCTCAGATTTGAATGCTGTACAAATGGAGAGTGTTCGAGAATGGGAAATGCAGTTTAAAGGTACCTTCATTTTGTTGGGTTCTTCACAAATACTAAATTTATGGCCAAAGAAAGTACATACCATTCCATTACTCCTTAAGAGTCTTAAGGATGCTATCTGTTTTCATTGCCATCATTATTTGATGATAAGCATAGCTAACTATCAAAATGACTGTTAGGTGTACTTATTGTTAATAAAATCCATATTTAAAAATTCACTTGTTATAAACTAAAATTTATAAAACTTGTGACACCTTTGGTCTTACAAGGCTTGTTCATTAAGATAGAGTTTTTTTAAACATAGGTTTATATTTAAAACTGAATTGATTACTGATACTGAATTTTAGTTTATTTTTAAATAATTTAATTTGTCTTACCTTCAAACCATAAAGGAAAAATGTCATTCTCGTTCATGATATGCTTGTGACATCAGTTTTTACTGCCTCAGTGAACACTCTGGACTGCTACTTAATGTGACTTATGGATCCCTTGAAATATCTCTTCTGGCTTCTTGGCACTTGTACTGGTTCTGCTGAACCAAGCAGTCCTCCTATTTCATCCTCTTGATTTGTCAGTTAATTCACTTAAACTCAGTTCAGAATCCTGACCAAGAAATGACTAAATATTACCATGAACATAACAATGGGCATAACAGTGTTCTAAATTAAACACGTGATAACATAAAAACAAGTCACAAAAACATGTCACATCTAAGAGAATTTAATAGGAGAAAGAAAAATACTGAGAGTCACATATCGGGACCTCGAAGAATACAAGATGACAAGTAACAAGTGAATTTTCATCTGTTCATTTGGTTTTCTTAGGGACTACTACGTGTGTCACATTTTCTCCCCAAGAATATGTCCAGGTTGGATTACTTTCCATGTGATTTTCCACCTCATATTCTTCTCCCTACTTCTTCAGCCCCAGGAAAGTCACCATTAACTTTTTTAAGGTCTTCCCACTGTTGGAAATGCCCTGTGTTGCCACCTTATTTAATTACAATAATTACAGTTACTTTGGGTTATTAAATTTAAAGATCTGCTCTGAGACTCAGTGCACATTAGAGGTAAACCAGTTTCAGAGTACATGTCATCAGATGTATTCCAAGAGCCTGGCCTGGGTCCTGGACTCTCATATATTTTTAAAATATCTTCAAGTGAATCTGAGGCAGTGTCCTTGATTAAGAACTGGTTGTATGAAACACTTTCCTCCAAAGCACAAGTCCGAAGCTGTATAAGTTCCCTGATCCTGTTTTCTTTTGTTCAAGCCTTACATGAGTATAAGAAGACTGGACAAGGTAAATAATAGGGAAAACTTACCTTATTCTCTGTGACTAAAAGAAGCATACACCTTCCGCTGTATAATGGAATCGTGAAACAAATTTGATTGCTACTAATTTTCTTTTGATGTATCTTTCAGAAAAATATGATTATGTAGGCAGACTGCTAAAACCAGGGGAAGAACCATCAGAATATACAGATGAAGAAGATACCAAGGATCACAATAAACAGGATTGAACTTTGTAAACAACCAAAGTCAGGGGCCTTCAGAACTGCAATTCTTTCTCCCTTTCACAGAATGTCCAGCATCTTTGGGTTTGGTTCACCTGCTGCAAAAAACATTCAACAGATTGTACAAGCTACATGAGTCTCACTATGAAGATTTGAATAGTAGACATTATGTGTGCTGCCAGACTGATTTGTTGAGTTATTTGTAATGTCTGGTGGGCTTCATCCTGAAAAGGAGGAGACAGGGATATTTTTAAAGAGCAAGAGAGTCACAAGATTACTTTCTCCTTTTTTTCTTTCCTTTTTTTTTTAATCAAAGACAACCTGATATGTATTTGCTACTTGAGTGTATAAGAGATTTTTTTGAAATCTAAAAAAAAAAAAAAACACAGCAAGGAATTCCTATTTCATGTGCTGTGTTTTTGTTTTAGCAGTGAGGAAGAGAGGAGGCCTGGGCAGGAGAGGTTAGGGTGTGCATCAGTTTTAAGTAGTTAAGGCTACTGAAACATTAAAATGGTAAATGTGAATCCCAAGCTTTTCTTTTTGGGTTTTGTCAGGGAAAAGAAGAAAACCTTTATTTCAAAGAAATCTTTGGAAACTAGAAGAATGGATTTCAGGTGGATTTAAGTCAAAGCTAATTCCCCAACAGCAAGATGATTTAAAACTAGTTTTTATCCCTTTCCTTCCCCTAGATCAAATCAATATTAATTGTGCCTTATTTCACTTACATAGACTTGAATTATTTTTAGGGAACGCCCCTATGTGAATTCTGAAGTCACTACAAGCAGCATTGAGACTGAAGTTGGAATATTCTGTTGACTGCAAAACCTTGATGTCATTCTGTGTATATAGAATGTAAAAGGAATATTCAGTGTTACTGCCATATATATGTTAATATACACAAACTTCATTAGCATTATAATGGCCAAATGTATTCCCCATGCTTTTCTCTTTAAAAAAAAAAAAAAATTGAAAAACAAGTCAACAACTCTGTCCCCTAACAGCTGCCTAAGAGTCTTGACTCTCACATCTCACTGGTGTGGGTGCATGGGGCTGTAGTATGGATGTCGTGTGGGTGTGTCTTGAGTGTGTGTGAGAGCGCCTTGGAAGGGACTCTGCAGATACTGTAAATACCTGTACCCTTTTAATAAAGCATGTACAATAAACCAAAATAAGCTTGAGTTGGACTTTATATACAAACTGTAAACCAGTGCATTATAATATGGTAGTCAGGATTGTGTATTTGATTCAAGATAAGGAAAAATATTGGAATGAAAGGCAGGCACTGGTTAACCAAGTTGTACACATTGTACCACATTCACTGTAACTTTAGGAAGAAATTCCACTTTGTGGAACATTCTCAAGAGATCTGAGATTATTCAGGTAAGAATTGATACATTAAAATGTACATACTTTTACTTTATATTTTGATGCCAACTGATTATACTAGAAGTAATAGCACTTCAGGTGGTAGTTACTGAACACAAAACAATAAAGGGTATTATACTGATAGGTTTTAAATTCTGTTGTTTGAAAATGCTCTTACTAAAAAGCCCTATATATGTCTATTATTTGATTTCATCATATCATGACTATTTAGGTTCTTAATTGGAGACAAGTTATACCCCAAAAGACCATTTTATTTAATAAGTCACCAGTTAGAGAAAAGAATTCTCCTGCTGTATGAGTATAATATATGCAGAAGCCATCAAAGAAAGAGGAAGTTTTAATTGCAATAATAAGCTAAAGTATGTAAAATACTACATTCTATTGTACTCAGTCTTGGAATGTTTTGTAGAAAATATGAGTTTCAGCCAAATCTTTGCTGAAGGCTGGTTGCAACAACTGAAGAGTATTGTAATGCTTTGTGTGTTTTTATGTAAAATATTTTCTAAACAGATTTGTTAAAAGTACGTGTCCTCTGGAGTAAATTGATATGGAGATATATATATATATATATAAAATGAATCATTTCAGCGTAAAGTTAAGTAAATTTACAGTTGTGAATAGAGAAACCCTAAATATTCATGCAGTAAAAATTACGAGGTCTGTTAAGAAAAATGACTAATTTTGTGTTTTGGACTTGAAATAAACAGTGTTCTATGGACAATTCCTCAATTTCAGTTGAGTGTTCTCATTCTCAGGTAGTTTGGTGGGCAGTCATTGAATATGGGGATGGGAGCTGTGGTGATGTGGTGCTGCTGTTTCTCCCTCCCCCCCTCCCTTAACCACTATTTCCCCAACCTTCTTGGTTATTAGAACCACTGGAGGTGCTTAAAATTCAGATTCTTGGTCCCCAGTCCAAACCTGCCACCCAGTGAGCCAGAATGGAAAAAGTGAGTCTCAGACTGTAAGGAGTCCCTTGGGTAATGCTTATGATCAGGCACAGTTGAGAACATCACACCAGTCTTTTCAAGTTATACAACTGACCTTTGATCAACAAGGATTTGAACTGTGTGAGTCGACTTTTATGCAGTATTAACTATGCAATAAATATTACCGTACTTTATGATCCACATTTGGTTGAATTTGTGGACGTAGAACTGTAGATTTCAGAGAGCTATAAGGGGAATTTCTGTCAGCACAGGCTGGTACTTCTAAACCCCCACGTAATGTTCAAAGTTCAGCTGAATTGTCTGTCTTTGTCTTTTACTTGAAATAGACAACCTTTGGACAATTTTGGTCTGATTCCCTGTATGTATTGTTTTTTGTTTGTTTACCTAAACGTCCATAGTGTTTCTGAGTAAAAGAGATTTCACATAAAAATGTGTGTGATTTTTTAAAATAATTTTATTCTCTTCAGTTTTTAAAATTTTTTTGATAGTGTCTTTAAGTTGGCATTATGTTTCCCAAATAAAGACTAACCTGTGTGTACTAGCCAGTTTCTCTTAATTAGAAAGTGAACCCATTCAGATTACAGGTCAAGTTTTTTAAAACTTTGACTATGGTGCTTAATGATTACTTGTTTTCCTGACAGTGATTCTACCTGCCTTCTTTGAAATCTGCAGAGTCTAACACATTTATCCCCACCTATTATCTAGAAAGCAAAAGTTAGTATATTGAACTAGTACTGGGGAAAATTATTCTGTTGAAAACTTGAGATAAATCAGACTCCTCACCCTAGTAGCCTGTTTACATCTTGATAACTGAGAAGTGCGACACATTGCTGGAAATAGATACCGCTGGCATATTAAGAGTGTATAGCCTTGCATACACTGTGCCTTTATGGATTAGAATAAGCTGAAGGAGGAAACTTTAATTTGCAAAGACACCTGTACCCCAATACTCATAGCAGCATTGCTTACAATAGCCAAGACACGGAAGTAACCTAAATGACTTATCAATAGATGAATGAATGAATAAAGGTGTGATATATATACATGGAATACTACTCAGCCATAAAAAGAGTGAAATAATGCCGTTTGCAGCAACATGGATGGACCTAGAAATTATCCTATTAGGTGATGTTATTTATATGTGGAATCTGAAAAAAAGATATAAGTGAACTTATTTGCAAAATAAATAGACCCACAGATATAGAAAACAAACATGGTTACCAAAGGGGAAGGGAGGAGGAAATAGGTGTCTAACATATACACATATAAAAGAGATAAATAACAAGGACCTGTAAAGCACCAAGAAGTATATTCAATAGGCTATAATAACCTATAATGAAAAATAATTTGAAAAAGTATATATACATAATGTATATGTATAACAACAACAATGTATATGTACACTTGAAACTAACAACATTGTAAATTATACTTGTTTTTTAATGGTTTAAAAAAAGCTGGTAATACTAAATTTATTAAATGTGTAAGTTGCTTTGAGCATAATGAAAGTAAGTTACTGAAGTGAGCATGGTGGTTTTCCTCTAATGAATTAAAACTAGCAAATGTTCATTGATAGCTTTTGAGTATGTTTGTTGCATGTAGGTAAGCTATCTTATCTGCTAGGTGATAGTAATCACAGATTATGATCTATTTGTTGTGGCAAGGAAGTGCAAATGAAAACCACCCAACTTTTCCTTACTGTTTTTAGGCAAAATGCGCCATGCCCAGGCAATGTCAGAAGAGCCTGAAACTTCTCAGACACACTTGTGAGTTACGTTTCTGATGAGACACTGGGCTAGATGTTTCAGGCTTGCATTTGTTCTACCATCAGTGGTGACAGAACATTAGGAGTGCCTATGATTACTCCACTCAAGAAAGCACTTAACATGCTGTGAACACTGTTTATTCACAAGAGATTTTTTTTGTCTTACTGTATCTACAGAGTCCAACTAAACCCAATTGTAAAGTTTAGTGTAAGAAAACTGGTAAATTGTTGCATTTTTCTTTTGCAGTCATGATTTCTAGTGGCTGCATAGTATTGTTAGTGAAAAATGCAGGTTATTACATGGTATGCCGCCAGTTGGGTTAAAGAGCAAAGTTGGAAGGTAACATTTATTTTCCCATTTATAAAAGTAATGTATGTTTAGTATACAGAAAAAGATTAAGAAAATGAGAAGCAAAATTTGTTTAAGCAATCTCCTAATTTAATCTCTTAAACTAATTTTCCCACATCTCTTTTTATTATTTGGCTGGACTAAGAGGCTTGCAGGGTCTTGGTTCCCTGACAAGTGGTTAAACCTGCACTGTCAGCAGTAAAAGCTTGAGTCCTAACCACTCAGGCTTTTCCCCTTATATACCCATCTGATCATGCTGGACATCTGTACCTGGAACCTCAACATGAATGCATCCTTTTCCTCCCAGACTTGCCTCTGCTCTCATGTTCTCTTATCAGAGCTGCTGCTCTTGACTCTCCTGGCTTGTCTTCCTACCTCTCTTACTAGTTCTCATCAAGGTCATTGTCCCTATTGGCAATCTGAAATAAATTTGACCTCTTTGTTTCCCTACCTCAAGGCCTTAAGTGACAACACCTTACTTTCAAGACAGGGAGGGCTTAGGCCTCTTCATCAGTTCCCACTGAACTATTACATAAAATGACTAGGAGCTTCCAGAATATACCTCTGGCTACTTATCCACTCCATTTTTCAGTCTATATTATACTCTTCCCCACACCTTTCCAAGTTTTAACTGCCCTCCTAGCTAATTGGCCCAGTCATAGAGACTCAGGCTCACACTCATTGCCCCCAGTCTGAATTAGAGAGCCCCAGTTCCATGGCTCCAAGTTTCACAGGAATTCACTATGGTGCTGTAATCATCTGCCTTCCCTGATAATCCAGGGACTAGAGCATACCCATATTTTAGGCCTAGTATTTTTCCTAAGGGCTTCCCTGGTAGCTGAGCTGGTAAAGAATCCACCTGCAGTGCAGGAGACCCTGGTTCAATTCCTGGGTTGGGAAGATCCCCTGGAGAATGTATGGACCACCTCCTCCAGTATTCTTGGGCTTCCCTAGTGGCTCAGACAGTAAAGAATTTGCCTGCGATATGGGAGACTGGGGTTGATCCCTGGGTTGGGAAGATCCCCTGAAAGAGGGCATAGCAACCCACTCCAGTATTCTTGCTTGGAGAACACCCATGGACAGAGGAGCCTGGTGGGCTACAGTCCATAGAGTCAAAGAGACAGGACTGAGCGACTAAGCATACTTTTTCTAAACTTAGTACAGTGCTAGCCAGACACATAATATTTGTTTAGAATTTTTTAAGTTCATAAAATGAGAGGGTAGACTAAATCAATAAACTCTAAATGAGGGCTCCAAGGAAATATTAGGAACTGAGGGGAGGCACTCCTTACCCACTCCCAGCTGAGGCTGCTGAGGTGCCTCAGTCCACTGATACAAGATTTTCTACCATTTCTTGGCAAAAATGGCACCAGTGATGCTGTTCTTAAGTGACAGTAGCAGAAAGGTGCAGAAGCAAATTATTGAATATCTTAAGCAGCAAATTGCTCTAATTAAGGAGAAAAATTTTGCAGACAACTTTGAGAGAAGTGAAGAAACTTTGAGTTGAAAATGCTAAATTGAAGAAAAATTGAAGGACTGAAATGAGCTAATTAAGGCAGAAATTCAAAATGGAGTAAAATACCATTTCCATCTGGTATTCCACTAAAAGCTGATTTTACAGTTTCTGAAAATGAGATACAGTCTATACCAGTAACAACCGTATCTTCTGGTGCTAAAGAGCAAATAAAAGAGGAGGAGGAGAAGAACAGATGAAAGAGAAAACTGAAAAGAAAGGAGAGAAAAAGGAGAAAAAACAGCAACCAGTAGTTGACTTTTTGATGTTTTCCCATTTGGATCTTCAAATTGGGTGTATCATCACTGCCAGAAAACACCCTGATACAGATTCTTTGTAGATGAAGTAGATGTTGGAGCCCCAAGAACAGTGGTCAGTGGCCTGGTGAAGCATGTTCCTCTTTAACAGATGCAAAACCGGGTGGTGGTTTTACTTTGTCTCAGGCAATGGTGATGTGTGAAAGTTCACCAGAGAAAGTTGAAATCTTGGCACCCCCTAATGGATCTGTTTCTGGAGACAGAATTACTTTTGTAAGAAGCTCAGCAAAGTAACTTTCTTCTTTTGAGCAGATGTATAGCACATCTTGGGAAGGCCATGTGGAAGGATGCTCTCCAGTCCAGTCAAATGATCCAATCCCACTATTATCTTAGTCCCCTCTGAGTTATTTTCTACTTGCCACCCCTCACTGTACAAAAAACAGCCAAGCACCATGCAGGTCAGTCATCAATGGTGGGCAACCAGAAGGCCATGTTAGAACAAGCGCTGGCAAAGGTCATGAACTTGGGGTTGAACAGCAAACAGATAATGGGGCCTGTGTGTTTGCCATCCAATGCAGCTACTTTTATACTACTCTCTCTATTCCAGCATGGATCTTGCCATCCTCTGAACCAGTCATAATAAACTGGGCGTCTGGGGTAAATGAGACCTCCAATGTGACAGCCTTGCTGTTAGCATAACCCCCAAACATGCATCACCACTCCCTTGAATGCATCAATCAGACGGATGAAGCTGCCATTGGTGGAGACGAGGATGAGCTTGCCATCATTGCTGAACTTAAGCCCTGTCCACTCACAAGTCCAATCATACTGCATCTTAAATGTCGCAGATGGCCCCTTATCAAAAGAGTGAAGATCATAAAGTTTGACCATTCCAGAATTGACACCTGCAGCAAAAATTAATCCTTCTGGATCAAAAGAACAAACTGGCTTGCCCTGTAGATGCATGAGACCCTGGCAGTTAGGAGAGCGGAGATCCAAGAGCTGAATGGCCTTATCAAGAGACTCAGAAATGAAAGCGTCATCCACAGGTAACATGGACAAGGCCACCACCCTTTTGCCATGTCCAGGAAACTACCTGATATATTTGAGGTCATGCAAGGACAGGTAACAAACAGTATCATCTCTTTTGTTAGAGCTGTTCAGTTCAGTTCTGTTCAGTCGCTCAGTCGCGTCAGACTCTTTGTTACCCCATGAATTGCAGCATGCCAGGCCTCCCTGTCACCAACTCCCGGAGTTCAATCAAACTCACATCCATCAAGTCGGTGATGCCATCCAGCCATCTCATCCTCTGTCGTCCCCTTCTCCTCCTGCCCCCAATCCCTCCCAGCATCAGAGTCTTTTCCAATGAGTCAGCTCTTCACATGAGGTGGCCAAAGTACTGGAGTTTCAGCTTTAGCATCAGTCCTTCCAAAGAACACCCAGGACTGATCTCCTCTAAAATGGACTGGTTGGATCTCCTTGCAGTCCAAGGAGCTCTCAAGAGTCTTCTCCAACACCACAGTAAACTACTGTATTTGCTGCATGAATGTATCTGATGAGATCCACGCTGTATTTCTTACTGTACAGGGTTCTCTTTGGTTTGCCCTCCTGGCAGTCACAGAGCACGATGGAGGTGTCATCGGTGCTCGAGATGACCATCTCCCCGTTGGGGCTGAAGTTGAAGCAGTTGATCTTGTCAGAGTTTTCGTGGAATACCTTGGTGACGCCGGAAGCCCCGCAGCAAGCTATCAGTCAGATTCATGGCGGTGGTTGCCTACCGTGACAAGGAGCTAAATCCTAAGAAGATTTCGGAGCAGATCCAGCCCCATCTTTACATTAATGATGAATGCATGGCTACATACAAAGGCGCTCCCTTTGAGGTGAAAGGAAAGGGAGTGTGTAGGGCTCAAACAATGGCCAACAGTGGAATAAAATAAAAACTTCAGTTTCTGAAATACATTAGAGAAAACAAAAAAAAGAAATACATTTGTCAGTCATAGCTAAAAAAAAAAAAAAGAGAGAACTGAGAAAAGAGCCTAAGGGATTCATCAGAGCAGCACCTCTTCGTTTGTAGGCTTAGAAATAAGTTTGAAAAGATTTTTGTGCTATTAAAAAAAAGTGAGAAAATCACTAGACTAGATAATCTCTAATACCCTTTAGTTTATAAATAGAATTCAAGGAAGAACCAAATAGTCTCATTCACATCTAGCAATGCTATATGACAGCAGAATACAGATGCATCTTCATGACTAGATCAAGGCACAAGCACCATAGAGCAATTTTGACCTGAGTGTCTATTTAAACAAAATTTGCAGGAACAACAGCTTACGGGCTTCATTGAAGAGGTGAGCAAAGGAAAAGGTGAGCAGAGGAAAGGAGAGGACTCCCTTTTCTTTTTTCTTATAACTAAAAACACTCATTAGTGCCTTGAAACCCCACCCAGGGCATTGTTTGCACCCTCCCACAATGCCCCCTGGTCTCCACCCCCAACATTCCCATCACTGTGGCATTGATTGCAGCTCCTGGTCTATTCCAGTGGTGATGCAGAAGAAGGCAAGTGAGGCGAGGCACAAGTTTAAATTTGATCTAGCCAAAGACAAACTGCAAAGTAATAAAAGCATACTGAAAACAGTCCCACCTGCTGCACTTACCTGGAAAGAAAGGCCTTATTTGTGGGGAAAGACCTTTACACTTAGTACTGTGCTAAAGGTGAGAAAGGAGACAAACACAGATAAGATAGGACTAAATCACCTTTGTTATGTAAAGAAACACCAGAGCAAACATTAGTTCCTTCAGCTGGGTCTTAGAGGAAGCCTTTAGGCCTTGGAGGGAATCTGCTGCTTTATGGTGACCTTGAGCAAGTTTCTGAATTTATGAGCCTCTTGGGTTTCCCTGGTGGCTCAGACGGTAAAGTGTCTGCAAAGCAGGAGACACAGGTTTGATCCCTCAGTTGGGAAGATCCCCTGGAGAAGGAAATGGCAGCCCACTCCAGTTTTCTTGCCTGGAAAATTCCATGGACGGCAGAGCCTGATAGGCTACTGTTCACGGGCTCCCAAAGAGTCGGACACGACTGAGCGACTTCACTTCACTCACTTAATTTTCCTATTAGACATCACCAGATGGTCAATACATTGATTATATTCTTTGTAGCCAAAGATGGAGAATCTCTATACAGTCAGCAAAAACAAGACTGGGAGCTGACTCCTTATTGGAAACTCCTTATTGGAAAATTAAGACTTAAATTGAAGAACGGAGGGAGAGCCACTAGGGCATTCAGGTATGACCTAAATCAAACCCCTTATGATTATACAGTGGAAGTGACAAATAGATTCAAGGAATTAGATCTAATAGACAAGAGTGTCTGAAGAACTATGGACGAAGATTCACAACATTGTTCAGGAGGTGGTGATCAAAACCATCCCCAAGAAAAAGGAATGCAAAAAGGCAAAATTGTTGTCTGAGAGGGCTTACAAATACCTGAGTAAAGAAGAGAAGCAAAGGCAAAGGAGAAGACGAAAGATACACTCATTTGAATGTAGAGTTCCAGTGAATAACAAGGAGAGATAAGAAAGGCTAAGTCAATAGTGCAAAGAAATAGAGGAAAACAATAGAACGGGAAAGCCTAGGACTTCCTTGGTGGCTCAGATGGTAAAGTGTCTTGCTTACAATGCGGGA
Source organism: Madoqua kirkii (assembly GCA_006408675.1). Lineage (NCBI taxonomy): Eukaryota > Metazoa > Chordata > Mammalia > Artiodactyla > Bovidae > Madoqua > Madoqua kirkii. The sequence continues at coordinate 44,624 of SJYC01081361.1, read as the reverse complement.
GACCTGGGTTGGACCCCTGGGTTGGGAAGATCCTCTGGAGAAGGAAATGGCAACCCACTCCAGTACTCTTGCCTGGAAAATCCCATGGACAGAGGAGCATGGGGGGCTACAGTCCATGGGGTTGCAAAGAGTCGGACACGACTGAGCGACTTCACTTCACTTCACTTCAGAGATTTCTTCAAGAAAATTAGAGATACCAAGGGAATATTTCATGCAAAGATAGGCACAATAAAGAACAGAAATGGTATGGACCTAGTAGAAGCAGAAGACATTAATAAGAGGTGGCAAGACTACACAGAAGAACTATACAAAAAAGATCTAAATGACCCAGATAATTATAATGGTATGATCATTCATGTAGAGCCAGACATCCTGGAGTGTGAAATCAACTGGGCCTTAGGAAACATCACTACACACAAAGCTAGATGGAATTCCAGCTGAGCTATTTCAAATACTGATGCTGTTAAAGTGCTGTACTCGATATGTCAGCAAATTTGGAAAACTCAGCAGTGGCCACGGGACTGGAAAAGGTCAATTTTCATTCCAATCTTAAAGAAAGGCAATGCTGAAGAGTGTTCAAACTACTGCACAATTGCACTCATTTTACATGCTAGCAAAGTAGTGCTCAAAATCCTTCAAGCTAGATTCCAACAGTATGTGAACCAAAAAATTCCAGATGTACAAGCTGGATTTAGAAAAGGGAGAGGAACCAGAGATCAAATTGCCAACATCCATTGGATCTTAGAAAAAGCTAGAGAATTCCAGAACAACTGCTTCACTGACTATGCTAAAGCCTCTGACTGTGTGGATCATAATAAAATGTGGAAAATCCTTAAAGAGATGGGAATACCAGACCACCTGACCTGCCTCCTGAAAAACCTGTATACAGGTCAAGAAACAACAGACAGAACTGGACATGAAACAATGGACTGGTACCACATTGGGAAAGGAGTACATCAAGGCTGTGTATTGTCAACCTACTTATTTAAGTATATGCAGAGTACATCATGTGAAATGCCTGACTGGATGAAGCACAAGCTGGAATCAAGATTGCCAGGAAAAATATCAATAACCTCAGATATGCAGATGACACCACACTTATGTCAGAATGCAAAGAGAAACTAAAGAGCCTCTTGATGAAGGGAAAAGAGGAGAGTGAAAAAGTTGGCTTACAACTCAATATTCAAAAAGCAAAGATCATGGCATCTGGTCCCATCACTTCATGGCAAACAGATGGAGAAACAATGGAAAGGGTGGCAGAATTTATTTTCTTGGGCTCCAAAATCACTGTGGACGGTGATTGCAGCCATGAAATTAAAAGATGCTTGCTCCTTGGAAGAAAAACTATGACCAACCTAGACAGCATATTAAAAAGCAGAGATATTACTTTGCATACAAAGGTCCATATAGTCAAAGCTATATGGATGTGAGAGCTGGGCAATGGAGAAGGCTGAGCCCCAAAGAACTGATGCCTTCTAACTGTGGTGCTGGAGAAGACTCTCAAGAGTCCCTTGGACTGCAAGGAAATCAAACCTGTCAATCCTAAAGGAAATCAACCCTGAATATCCATTAAAAGGACTGATGCTGAAACTGAAGCTCCAATACTTTGACCACTGATAAAAAGGCCAACTCACTGGAAAAGACTCCTGATGCTGGGAAAGAATGAAGGTGGGAGAAGAAGGGAATAACAGCAGATGAGATGGTTGGATGGCATCACCGACTTAATGGACATGAATTTGAGTTTGAGGAGATGGTGAAAGACAGGCAAGCCTGGTGTGCTGCAGCCCATGGGGTCACAAAGAGTTGGACACTACTAAGCGACTAAACAGCAACAACAATTTTCCTGTTAGTCTCTTCAGAGAGACTAATGATACCTATCTCATAGATAAGAAATAAGACAAATGCCACCAACTCCATGACATATACTACACACTATGCCTTCCTTTGCAGTCGTAGAAAGACATTTAAATGTCTTTTAGGTGGTAAATAATTTTGTTCTTATCTGAAGGTAATGACCTTTTGTTAATTAAACTGATAATTCTAATGACACTAGTTTTTCTTCAGTTTACCAGTAACAAAGAATTGATGTGTTTACTAACAGAGCATCAAGGCAATACTAAACTTCAGCAATAATGCCAGGGGCAATAGATCCACATTTATTAATATTCTCAAATGCCCAGCTCATAATTTATTTAGAATCTAGATTCAGGTTGAGATTATCCTGAAATCGTTTGCATAACTTAGTTAACCATTTGTGTAACTTGCAGATGAGATGTCAGAGAGAAGTGAGTGATTTTATTAAGTTGAACACACCTCATTACTGACCAGTTTCACTGTAAAGAATAGTCACATTGTACTAGGCTAGCTATCTTTAACTAAGACCAAATGTGAAAATGCATGATTATAGCAATGAGTTCAGCGTGTTTACTGTTAGCTTCACAGATTTGTGTGCATTGTTTTAGTTAACTTTATTTCAACTGCCATGAAATAATTCAGAATTATCTCACAACCTAGTTTGTGTTAAGCAAAACTGGTGATTAGAATAGCTAAATATATTGCAAATGCACTATTCAAATGTTTTTTTTTTTTCAAATGACTGAATTAGAACTTCAGTCATCCTAAGTGAAAAAAACCACTAGACCTTCTGTAAAACAATTATCTTTCAATTAAAAAATGAATAAACTTTTAAAAAGGAAACAACAAAAAAGAAGCGGTATTGTAACAAATTCAATAAAGATTTTTTTTAATGGAAAAAAATCACTAGACTGGCATATTTCTAACATATATTTCTGAGCAGTCAGAATTTAGTTCAAATTAGACTTTATTCATGATGGTTAACTGTGTTAACTTGGCTGAGGCTTCCCAGATGGCATAGTGGTAAAGAACCTGCCTCCCAATGCAGGAGACACCAGAGACGCAGATTCAATCCCTGGGTTGGGAATATTCCCCTGGGATAGAAAGTATTCCAGTATTCCAATATTCTGAGTATTCCACTCCAGTATACTTGCCTGGCTGGCGGAGAAAGCAATGGCACCCCACCCTACTCTTGCCTGGAAAAATCCCATGGACAGAGGAGCCTGGTGGGCTGCAGTCCATTGGGTTGCACAGAGTCGGACACGACTGAAGTGACTTAGCAGCATACTTGCCTGGAGAACTCCATGGACAGAGGAGCCTGGTGGGGCTACAGACTATGGGGCCCACAAAGAGTTTGATATGATTGAGCATGTACACGCATGCACACAAATTGGCTAGTCTGTGATGCCCAGTTGTTTGGTCAAACAGTAGTCTAGATGTTGCTGTGAAGGTATTTGTGTTACGTGATTAACATTTACAAGTCAGTTGACTTGAAGTAAAACAGATTACTCTCTATAATGAGGGTAGGCTTCATTCAATAAGTTGAAGATGAGGGTTCTGCAAAAAAAGCAGTTCTGCCTCAAGACTGCAACATATCAGTATAAACCCTGCCTGAATTTTTAACCTGCTGACCTGCCTTGTAGACTTCAGACTCAGAGTGTATCAACTTTTACCTGAGTTTCTAGCTGGTCAACCATGAAGACTTCAGGCTCACCAGTCCCCACAAATGTATAAGCCAATTCCGATTCTCTATCTGTCTAGGGAGAAGATATAGATATATAGATATCTATAATTCCCCAAAGATTTAGATCTGTATTTGAAGATTAGACATACCTCTGTCTGTATCTCTTATTGGTCTGTTTCTCTGGAGAACTCTAACACACTACTATTTTCTAATTATTACTACATATGAGACTTTAACAGAGAAGGCAATGGCACCCCACTCCAGTACTCTTGCCTGGAAAATCCCATGGCCAGAGGAGCCCGGTAGGCTGCAGTCCATGGGGTCACTGAGAGTTGGACACGACTGAGTGGCTTCACTTTCACTTTCATGCGCTGAAGAAGGAAATGACAACCCATTCCAGTGGTCTTGCCTGGAGAATCCCAGGGACGAGGAGCCTGGTGGCTGCCGTCTCCGGGGTCGCACAGAGTCAAACATAACTGAAGCAACTTAGCAGCAGTAGCAGCATGAGACTTTAAAAGACCTACTTCATTTTTGTAATTAAATGATAAATCCCTTCTTGATTTAGTTCAATACTTAATACTTGATCTGATATGGCTACCTGGGCTTCAGTTTCTGAAGTATCTCTGAAAGATACTTCAGCCATGAAATATAATACTTTCACCAATATGCATCCCATTGTTCCAGACAAAACCTGAAATAGCTTTTTATCTAATCTCTGAAATAAGATTCCATCAGAGGTTATGAGATGGACAAAGAGGAAAGATTAACACAATTAATGCTTCTACTCCCAAAGATACCAAAGTCAATGTGAAATTTAGGAGAAGAGCATAACCTAGAGATTTTACGCAAAATCACTTCCACTGACCACAAGATTTTTAAAAATAATTTTTACATTAATTTAACAGAAGTAATCTAGAATCATTATCCTGGGGGAAATATCTTTGGGGAGAAACAAAACCCTCAAGCATTGTAGCTAATGGAATATTTGACCTGCCCAGTCTCCAATTCCTGATTTCTTTCCAAAGACAACCATGATTTTCAGTTTAGTATATATCTTTCTGATCTTGTTTCCTAAGCATTTACATTCATTTAGCTGTTCTGTGGAAATATTGCAAAACTTAAGTTCCAGAATCTATAGGCAAACCACTCTGGGTTTAAATCCTAGCTTTGTGACTTTAGGCAAGACCCTCAACTTCTCCACGCTGTTTTCAAATCTGTAATATGGGAATGATAATTATAGGACCCAAGTCATGGAGATGCTTTGAGTGTCAGTGAGTTCACCTACATAAAGCGCTTGGAAAACGGTGTCCGGTATGGCACGTAGTAAGTACTACAAAGTATCGTCTATGTGTTAGTCACTCAGTCACATCCCAACTCTTTGCAAGCCCATGGACTGTGCCTGCCAGGCTCCTCTGTCCATGGAATTCTTCAGGCAAGAATACTGGAGTGGATAGCCATTCCCTTCTACAGGGGATCTTCCTGACCCAGAGATCAAACTCAGATTTCCTGCGTTGCAGGGAGATCCTTTACTGTCAGAGCCACCAGGGAAACCCTAACTATTATCATTTTCACCTCCTTTTTAAAAACCATATATGGCATCCTACTACTATATGTTACTTTGCAAATTTGTTTAGAACAGGGACTCTCTTGTGGCCCAGCGGCTAAGATTGTTCTCTCAACACTGGGACCAGGTTCAGAGCCTTCTCAGGGAACTAGATTCCCCCATGTCACAACTAAGAGTCCAACTGAAGATCCCACATGCCACGACTAAAGCCTGGCCCAGCTAAACAAAAAATAATATTTAATGTGTTTAACCCACTCATGTATTTTGGAAATATTTCTGTAATATTACAAATAAAATCTACCTCTTCTTTTTTCAACTATTTCAAGTCTCATTTTCCATATAGTGATTTCAATCTACTCCTCAGTACTTAAAAGAAATATCTACATTTATTTACCCCAATAGTTCTTCTCTTTTTCTGTATGGTTCAGTGAACTAATGTATCTGGGGTCTCGGGGTTGGGGAGGGAAGTGCTTGGTGAACTAAAAGGCATTATGGAAATATTTGTAGATGTCTTCATCAGGTGGAGAAGGAGATAAGACTCTGCCTTATCTGGGTCATACCCATTACTACCCTCCATTCATTTTTGAGGCTTGGTTTTCATTTACTAAAAGTGGTGACTCATCAAAGATGTAAGCGGTCTTTGGCAAAGCTACCATACTCTGACTGTTCTATTTTTCCCTTCTTCCACTTGAGTTGCTGCCTCACTGCCTTGAATGAAGCAGCATGTATGTTTAAAGAAAAGCAAGAGAGGACAAATGATTGGCATGGTTGAAGGTGATGTTTACATTGCAGTTCTACTTCTTTTCGAAGTTCCCCTTTGAGGGCATCTCCTCTTTCGGACCCAAAAAAAGTTAGGAAGTGCTGTACCTCATCTGGTGCTGTTGGAGCCTGCAGAGAGCCAGGTGAGAGAGCACGGGAGAGGGCAAAGGGAGGCGAGGGAGGCTGCTGCTTTGATCTTCCTTATGTTACCCTCAGGCTGTTCTTTAAGTAGACACAGCATCTGATACAGTTCCTAGTGCAAAGCAGGCAATTGGCAAATGCTTGCTGATTAAATAAATGAATCAATTAAACCTTTACTTGCCTTAGCAGAAGAGAGTATATTTTCACATTATAAAAAAGTGGAGGAAAGGGTTTTGTATTATCAGCATCTAGTTTTATATCTCTCCCTCTTCCCTCTCTTAGATCCTCACCCTACAACATTAACTCTTAGGAGCAGAAATTCTGTCTTATCTATCTTTGTGTCTCTAGCCCTAGGACAGTATCTGCTTATAAATATTAATGAACAAATGAATAAATAATTTTAGCTAAAGTAGGTTTGTGGTAAAGCAATACTTACTTTTTATTGATAGGTTAAATCCAGAAATACAGAAGCCCCTGAGAGTGCTCCAAAAGGCAGAGGACCTAAGGTGAGGCTCACTCTAGCTTCCTCCAGGGAAAACTCACCTTTATGAGTCTGAGTCAGACTAGTCAGTCTGTGAATCCTCTAAATATTGGGAAACAAGGCAGATGCTCCTGGGGCATTCTGTTCTTTTGCCATCCACCAAGCTGCACAGTACTCCTCATTCTTTGCCAATTAAGTCTTTGAACTGATATTTCTTCCCAGTCACAAGTCTGAACTGATGCAATGGTGTTCTAGAGGTTATAAGAGAAAAGTTGCTGGCAATCGTATCTGAAAGACCCAATCCTAACTTCTGTTTATGTGGCAAAGGTTTTTCACAACAATCAGCCTTCTCAAGAAGTATACCCACAGCTTGCGTGACCAGGCCTCAGTGAGAGACAGAGTGTGAAGTCGTGGTCAGGCAGAAAACACTGTTTGCACTCTTGAGAGAATAACATCGCTGTCAGCACACTTGCCAGGGTGCTCAGAGGACGAAAAACGTATACAGTCCTTAGAAGAAAGGGGAACAGAAGTCTGAGTCCTGGTGAGAGTTTTCAAGTGGATCCCAAGGCAAAAAAAATGAACGGTGCGTCTCTTCATACAAATATAGCTAGCAAAGGAAAAGGATGGAACACTCAAGTGCGCCCAGCGAAGACACCGACTTTTCACTTTTACAAATGGCACTGTGAACGTGAGAGCTGAAAGTCGGGAGGAAAGGTAAAATGGTGCGGTGGCAAACAATTGCTTCCTTTGCCTCCCACATCTTGCAGTGCTCACGTTTGTCTAACTTGGCAGAAATACAGGATCCAAATCCATTTCCTACACCAGATGTGAGTTCGCAGAGAATCCTGGGGGAGATAGGACTGATCTGATGTGTTGAGGCAGAAGGAACTGCAACTCAAAGAGAGGAAAAGGGCCAAAACAGCATTTTTCAAATTAAGAATTCTTCCCCTACCTTCATTCCTAGGAACAGAAACTTTTATTTTTATTTTCGTGAGGAGATCACAGGAAAGTTTCCTGGTGTAAACTACAAGCTCTTCCACATTGATTTTTCAGAGGCTATTCCAAACTCCAGCTCTGCCCTGCCCCATGTCATTTTGGGTGTGGTATTTGAAATAAGAATGTGTAACATTTCCCTCTGCGCAGGCGGTGTGCCTGTATATTAACTTGGCAGTCACCAGGACTCCCATTGCATTTACCTTCAGCCAGGCCTTACCTTGCTAAAACAAATCATCTACTGTGAACTTCACATAAAGAAAAGATAATTTCACAAAAGTTTTACCCTTTTAGAACTTAGATAAATTATGACCCTAGGTTATTCAAAAGTCATACTCTTTATGTGGTGGTGGTGGTGGTTTAGTTGTTAAGTTGTGTCTGAGACTCTTTGTGACCCTAAGGACTCTAGCCCACCAGGCTCCTCTATCAGTGGGATTTCCCAGGCAAGAATACTGAAGTGGGTTGCTGTTTCCTTCTCCAGGGGATGTTCCTGACTCTGCGATCATCCTGCATGTAGATGATTCTTTACAGACTGAGCCACCAGGGGAGCCCCATAGTCTTTGCATATTCCCTCAAAACAGGGCCTAAGCTTACAGGGCTCTAAAGATGGGTTTCTTACCTGGGCATCTACCAAGAGCTGAGGCAGCCAAGAAATAACTCACGGCAAAGCGTCAGGAAGACACCCTCTCTACAAGCTCTCTATCCTGTCAAAACATCTCACAAAGACATGAACCCTCTGTTCAACATAGCCTCTTTGAGACCAAATGGAGCAGTTACATATTCAAACCATATAATCAAGAATATAATATATAGAACTTTTTTTCCTATAAACCTGTAACCCAATTAAATCTCTATTTGAACTTGCATTTCCCTTCATAATGGATATAAAGTGGCCCCAAGTTCTTTGTAGCTATTCACACTAAGGTGAAATCCATTTCTGCACTCCCTGAATATGGAAGGGTGCTACGACTTGCTTTGACCAACAGAATGTAGTAGAAGGGCCAAGTAACTTCTGGTCTTGACCTCAAGAGGCCTCACAGCTTCTGCTCTTATCTTTTTAGAAAGCTTCCACCATTCTGTGAAGAAGACTGTGGAGAGAGAGGCCCAAATGTCCCATCTGAGGCAGCAGACCTATTAGTGAGGCCACATGGATGGTCTAGTCTCAGGCAATCCCCAGATAACTGCAGTTTCGAAAGTGACCTCAGGCAAGAATGGCAGAAGAGCCTCTCCAGCTAGGTCTGGCCCAATGCCAACCAATAGAAACTGTGAGCAAATGGATGACGGCTTTTTAAGCCATTAACATGTGGGATGATTTGTTATGCAACACCAGATAACTGATACAACTCTGGTGGTTGAAACCATAATTGTAGTCAATTCCAGAAAAGTGAGTTTCATTTAAATTCAATCAATTTAAAATTCCTCATCCGTAGCCTTCTCTCAAAGTGGCATAAAAAGTTCTATACAACTCCTGTATCTAAGATCTGAACGATGCATTTGATTTACTCAAGCTATTACATAAAACGGTACATTCAACAGAGAATACACTTTAAAGGGACCCTGGCAATCCAGTGGTTAAGATTCTGTGCTTCCAATGCAGAGGGCACAGGTTCCATCCTTGGTCAAGGGAATTAAGGTCCTACATGCTGAGTGATGAGGCCAACACACACACATACACACACACAACAACAACAACAAACAAACAGAATACAAAGTGAATCTCAGATTTGGGGCATATGCATAGTGTTTCCACCATAGGGCTTACAGTCCATGGGGTTGCAAAGAGTTGGACATGATGGGCAGCATGGCAGCAGGGGCAGCTGAGGTGGTGGCAGCCGTGATAGAGGTCGGCTCAGCCTGGCAGTTTGAGGAGCTGCTGCGCCTCAGAACCAAGTCCTTTCTTGTGGTCCATTTCTGGGCACCATGAGATCCTCAGTGAGCTCAGATGAACAACGTGATGGCAAAACTCGCCAAAGAGCTCCCACCAGTTTCATTTGTGAAATTGGAAGCAGAAACTGTTCCTGAAGTATCTGAAAAATATGAAATTAGTTATGTTCCACCTTCCTGTTTTTCAAGAATTCTCAGAAAATCTACTGATTAGATGGTGTCCATGGCCCCAGAGTTGAGCAAAAAAGTTCACCAACATGTGTCTAGTGGTCCCTTCTCACCTGGTGGTAGTGAGCACCTGAAGGAAGACCTCAACCTGCCCCTGAAGAAGTTATTTCTCGCTGCCCCCTGCATGCTGTTCATGAAAGGAACACCTCAGGAGCCGCACTGTGGTTTCAGCAAGTAGATGGTGGAAATTCCTAACAAACATAATATTCAGCTTAGCAGTTTCCACACCTTCTCAGATGAAGTTCGTCAGACCCTGAAAACCTATTCCAATTGGCCCACCTATCCCCAGCTCTCAGTTTCTGGAGAGCTCATAAGAGGACTTGATAAAATTAAGGAGCTAGAAGCATCTGAAGAACTAGATACGATTTGCCCCAAAGCCCCCAAGTTAGAGGAAAAGCTCAAAGTAAGGACAAATAAAGCTTCTCTGAAGGAGATCAACCCTGGGATTTCTTTAGAAGGAATGATGCTTAAGCTGAAACTCCAGTACTTTGGCCACCTCATGCGAAGAGTTGACTCACTGGAAAAGACTTTGATGCTGGGAGGGACTGGGGGCAGGAAGAGAAGGGGACGACCGAGGATGAGATGGCTGGATGGCATCACGGACTCGATGGACAGTGAGTCTGAGTGAACTCCGGGAGTTGGTGATGGACAGGGAGGCCTGGCGTGCTGCGATTCATGGGGTCGCAAAGAATCCGGCACGTCTGAGCGACTGAACTGAACGGAACGGATGCTCTTTATGAAAGGAAACAAACAGGAAGCTAAGTGTGGCTTCAGCAGACAGATTCTGGAAGTATTATATAGTACTGGGGTTGAATATGAGACATTTGATATATTGGAGGATGAAGAAGTTCAGCAAGGATTAAAAGCTTACTCCAATTGGCCAACGTACCCTCAGCTGTATGTGAAGTGGGAGCTTGTTGGAGGACTGGACATCGTGAAGGAACTGAAAGAAAAAGGAGAGTTGCTGAAAGGAGAAAATTAATGAACGTTAGACGGTGCCCACCCACTGCAGGAAGGCTTCCTCCAGTGGAGCAGTTCATGATTTCGTCCTCAGAAATGAACTAGGAGGAGAAAATGCTCCTCCCCAGTATCACTTTGTGTATTTCACAAGGTTGTGCTAAATAACATATGTGACCTTTTTTTCCACCAAAAATAGAACCCAACATACATCTTCAAGTTCAACTTAAAAAAAAATTGGACATGACTTAGTGACTAAAGCAACAACTAAATCTTTAAGGTAAGTCTTTAAGCTTCAGTGTCCTGGAAGTTGAAATCAAAATTATGCTCATGACACCAGGCCTTCAGATTTTGTAAAAGTTGCCATCCTCCCATTTGTGATTGATTCTGAAAGTCTTCTCTTAGACAACTACAGAGAATATCTGAATGTAAGACTATGCGAGATTTTGTGTATTTAATTTTCTCCTGTTCAACTTAAAAAAAAAAAAATTCAGGCTTTATTGAGGTACTTGTTGTTCAGTCACTAAATTGTATCCAGTCCTTTTGCAACCCCATGGACTGTCGCCCACCAGTTTCTTCTGTTCATGGGATTTCCCAGGCAAGAATACTAGAGTGGGTTGCCATTTCTTTCTCCAGGGAATGTTTCCGACCCAGTATCATATCCATGTCTCCTGCATTGGCAGGAAGATTCTCTACCATTAGCCACCAGGGAAGCCCTTTATTGAGGTACAGTTGATGTATAAAATTGTAAGATATTTAAAATGGTCATTGTAGTGAAGGGATCCCCCTCATCTTAATGCATCTACCAGATTCCTGCTCAACCTTTACCAAAAGTCCAGCTGAAGGAAATATGCAAGGTATACATCTTGAAGAACATAAGCCATTTCACTAGATGGCTCACTTTATTCCCTGGATTATCATAGAGTTGCATATGAAATCCACTGTCTTCCTTCAGTCTGAGCACTCTTTGGCATTGCCTTCCTTTGGGATTGGAATGAAAACTGATCTTTTCCAGTCCTGTGGCCACTGCTGAGTTTTCCAAATTTGCTGGTATATTGACTGTAGCACTTTCACAGCATTATATTTTAGGATTTGAAATAGCTCAACTGGAATTCTATCACTTCCACTAGCTTTGTTCGTAGTAATGCTTCCTAAGGCCCACTTGACTTCACATTCTAGGATGTCTGGCTCTAGGTGAGTAATCACACCATCATGATTATCTGGGTCATGAAGATCTTTTTTTGTATAGTTCTGCCATGTATTCTTGCCACCTCTTCTTAATATTTTCTCCTTCTGTTAGGTCTATACCATTTCTGTCCTTTATTGAGCCCATCTTTGCATGAAATATTCCCTTGGTATCTCTAATTTTCTTGAAGAGATCTCTAGTCTTTCCCATTCTATTGTTTTCCTCTATTTCTTTGCACTGATCACTGAGGAAGGCTTTCTTATCTCTCCTTGCTTTTCTTTGGAACTCTGCACTCAAATGGGAATATCTTTCCTTTTCTCCTTTGCTTTTAGCTTCTTTTCTTTTCACAGCTATTCGTAAGGCCTCCTCAGACAGCCATTTTGCTTTTTTGCATTTCTTTTTCTTAGGGATGGTCTTGCTCTGTCTCCTGTACAATGTCACAAAACTCTGTCCATAGTTCACCAGGCACTTTATCAGATCTAGTCCCTTGAATCTATTTCTCATTACCACTGTATAATCGTGAGGGATTTGATTAGGTCATAACTGAATGATCTAGTGGTTTTCCCTACTTTCTTCGATTTAAGTCTGAATTTGGCAATAAGAAATTCATGATCTGAGCCACAGTCAGCTCCTGGTCTTGTTTTTGCTAACTGTATAGAGCTTCTCCATCTTTAGCTGCAAAGAATATAATCAATCTGATTTTGGTGTTGACCATCTGATGATGTCCATGTATAGCATGTAAAGTAATGCTAGCAAAGTAATGCTCAAAATTCTCCAAGCCAGGCTTCAACAATATGTGAACCATGAATTTCCAGATGTTCAAGTTGGTTTTAGAAAAGTCAAAGGAACCAAATTGCCAACATTCTCTAGATCATCAAAAAAGCAAGAGAGTTCCAGAAAAATATCTATTTCTGCTTTACTGACTATGCCAAAACTTTTGACTATGTGGATCACAACAAACTGTGGAAAATTCTGAAAGAGATGGGAATACCAGATCATCTGACCTGCCTCTTGAGAAATCCGTAATGCTGATCAGATCGGAAGCAACAGTTAGAACTAGACCTGGAACAACAGACTGGTTCCAAATAGGAAAAGGAGTATGTCAAGGCTGTATATTGTCACCCTGCTTATTTAACTTATACACAGAATATATCATGCAAAACGCTGGGCTGGATGAAGCACAAGTTGGAATCAAGACTGCTGGGAGAAATATCCATAACCTCAGACATGCAAATGATACCACTCTATGGCAGAAAGTAAAGAACTAAAGAGATTCTTGATTAAAGTGAAAGAGTAGAGTGAAAAAGTTGGCTTAAAACTCAACATTCAGAAAACAAAGATCATAGCATCTGGTCCCATTACTTCATGGCGAATAGATGGGGAAACAGTGGCTGCCTTTATTTTTAGGGGCTCCAAAATCACTGCAGGTGGTGAGTACAGCCATGAAATTAAAAGATGCTTACTCCTTGGAAGAAAAGCTATGACCAACCTAGACAGCATATTAAAAACAAGAGACATACTTTGCCAACAAAGGTCCATCTAGTCACAGCTATGGTTTTTATAGTAGTCATGTATGGATATGAGAGTCCAGCTATAAAAACTGCTGAGTGCCAAAGAATTGATGCTTTTGAACTGTGGTGTTGGAGAAGACTCTTAAGAGTCCCTTGGACTACAGGGAGATGCAACCAGTCCATCCAAAAGGAAATCAGTCCTGAATGTTCATTGGAAGGACTGATGTTGAAGCTGAAACTCCAATACTTTGGCCACCTGATGTGAAGAACTAACTCATTTGAAAAGACCCTGATGCTGGGAAAGATTGAAGGCTGGAGAAGAAGGAGATGACAGAGGATGAGACAGTTGAATGGCATCACTGACTCAATGGACATGAGTTTGAGTAAACTCCGGGAGTTGGTGATGGACAGAGAGGTTTATGTTGCAGTCCATGGGGTTGCAAAGAGTCGGACACAACTGACCGACTGAACTGAACTGAACTGTCTTCCTTCAGATCACCTTTTTGAATGATGTATACTGTTATATCTTCGCTTTACATAGAGGAATGGTAGAGGAAACTACTGACAGTATCCACTATCATGTTTATTGAGGAACATTAAAGACATCCATGTGGCACTTGATGACCACACATGAAAACCCATACAGATGTCTTACAGACCTAAGAAACAATAAAAGTTTCCTTTCTCCTAAAAAACAATTGTCATTACTTTAACTGAATGTGAACTTTTAACCTATCATGTTTCTCTTTTTACCTTAGCTATTAAGCAGCTCAAGAAGATATTTGCACCCCAATTGTAAGAACAGTAAACTACTTTAATCTATAAATCTGCATGCTATCAAAGCTTTAAAACTCTAGTTTTTTAAATTTCCACTTATCATAAGGTTAAAATTCTTATAAATTACCTCAATTCCTTTACAGAATGAAGTAGGCAAACATAAATTTTAAAAATATCTCCCCAAAATTGATATTTTGGGGAGTCCTTGAACTGGAATGTAATCTTCATATAATGTAACCATATGGTCTTCCAAGCTGGTAAGTTATATCTGGCAGATAATTTTCACTCTATTTAGTGCTTTTCAGTTTTCAGTTTCCAGGACAAGACTGTTACCCACAAAAGTGGCTTATCTGACCAGTCACAGACTCTCGGGAGGCTACCAACTGAGTAAACCATGGGCATCCTAATATCAGGTGTTTCTTGCAACCTCTGTTAACCCAGTCCTTTCAGTCAGTTCAGTTCCGTCAGCTCACTTCAGTCATATCCGACTCTTTGCAAACCCATGGACTGCAGCATGCCAGGCTTCCCTGTTCATCACCAACTCCCAGAGCTTGCTCAAATTCACATCCATTGAGTCGGTAATACCAGGCAACCATCTCACCTTCTGTAGTCCCCTTCTTCTTTTGCCTTCAATCGTCCCCAGCAACAGGGTCTTTTCCAATGAGTCAGTTCTTCACATCAGGTGACCAAAGTATTGCAGTTTCAGTTTCAGCATCAGTCCTTCCAATGAACACTCAGGACTGATCTCCTTTAGGATGGACTGGTTGGATCTCCTTGCAGTCCAAAGGACTCTCAAGAGTCTTCTCCAACACCACAGTTCAAAAGCATCAATTCTTCAGAACTCATTCCTTTAGAGGCCACCTAAGGAGCATCTGGGAAGGAAGACAGCTGTTCTCCAAGGGGCCCACGCCCTCCCACACCTTCATTAGACTGCTCTTTTGTGAGTAATAATCCTGCTTCTCAGGGTGCCAGAATGTTCTTAACCTTATTACAGATCTGATCATTCCATAAATGTTCCTCTCAAGAGAAAAGAGATTCACCAAATATGGTCAGATAAGTAACTGCAATTACTCCTTCTAGACAAACACTTAAAGGTATTAGAATGGCCAAATGCAAAACACTGCCAACACCAAATGCATGTAAGGATCTGGAGCAATAAGAACATTTATTCCTCGGTGGTAGGAATGCAAAATGATACAGCCACCTTACCTTGGAAGACAGTTTGAAAGTTACTTGCAAAACTAACCACACTTTATATAATCTAGTAGTCTCCCTCTTTGGTACTTAACCAAATGAGCTGAAAACTATGTCCACACGAAAACCTACACACAGATGTTTGTACCAGTTTTATCCATAATTGCCAAAACTTGTAAGCAACCAAGTTATCTTCCAGTAGGTGAGTAGATAAACTGTGCTACACATAATGGAATATTATACAGCACTAAAAAATAAGTGAGCTTTCAAGCCATGAAAAGACATGAAGGAACCTTGTTCGTGGAAGTGTTAGTTGCTCAGTCATGTCTGACTCTGTGACTACATGGACTGTAGTCCAGAAGGGTCCCCTGTCCATGGAATTCCCCAGGCAAGAATACTGGAGTAGGTAGCCATACCCTTCTCCAAGGGGTCTTCCCAACTCAGTAATCAAACCTGGGTCTCAAACATTGCAGGCAAATTCTTTACTGTCTCAGCCACCAGAGAAGCCCTGAGAAGGAACTTTAAATGCATATTACTAAGTGAAATAATCCAATCTGGAAAGGCTATATATTGCATGAGTCCAACTATACAACATTCTGAAAAAAGAAAAATTATGGAGATAGGAAAAAAGATCAGTGGTTTCCAGGGTTGTGGAAGGGATGAATAGGTAAAGCACAGAGGATCTTTAGGCAGTGAAAATACTCTATATGATACTATAATGATGAAAACATATTATTATACATTTCTTCAAACCCATAGAATGTACAACACCAAGAGTGAACTCTAAACTATGGACTTTAGATAATTATGATGTATCAATATAACATATCATAATTTATGTGATATGATATCTTTTTTTTTTATCAAGGATGTTTTTTACAAGCATCTTTGGTAAAAAAAAAAGAAAGAAAGAAAGAAAATGTACCATTCTGGTGAGTGATGTTGACAGTGGGGGAGGCCATTCATGTGGGGGTGGGGGTGGGGGGACACAGGATATCTCTGTACCTTCCTCTCAATTTTATTGTAAACATAAACTTGTTCTAGGAAAAATAGTCTTTTTTTTTTTTATTTTTTTTAAAGCATGTTTAGAAACCCTCTGGGAAATACTCTGTAAAGGTATTCAGGAAATGAATGGAGAAACAGGGAGAAACAAGTGGGAAGAAAGACTTTTGCCCATATACTGATGTGAATTTTGAGCTGCATGAATGTAATGTCTATTCTAAAAAGAAATGGTTTTTTAAATATATTAAGATCCAAATTTGGAAGGCCTAAATACTACAGAATTTCTTTTCAGCAACACTGAATGACATGATTAAAGTACATTTATGAAAGAAGGGTCTCCTGGGTTGTTACTGCTGTGTTATAAATGTTGACGGGGGTGACAGCAATGAGGGCAATGACCACACTTGGTGTGGTAGGGATTCAGGAAGATTTTGGAGCAATTCATACACGCTGTTTGATTCTCATTTCTCTAAGTCCCCTCTTCGGTTCTGACAACCACTGCTCCAGTTTAAATCTGACCCAAAGATAGTATCTTTGCTACTGAGAAATTCATAAATGGTGCAAGAGTACAAAAACAATCCACTAAGTGAAACGTCTTCTATGGTAGCGAGTGCTTTAGAAGTCTCAGCCTCCAACGGTAGCAGAAAGGATAGAGCAAGCAAAGAACAACGTAAAATCCTTAGGCATATTCAGAATTTTCCAACTCTAAAAATTCTTATTTAATAATCACCATAAGCCGAGGGATGGATACTGTTTTTCCAGTTCTTAGCCAGAAAAGTTGAGATCAGCAAAATAAGAGCAGGGGTTCTGGAGGTGATACTGGGTTTTAAATCCTGGCTCTGCCACTAATTAAGTAAATTCTTGAGCAAGTTACTAACCTAAAATTATGTTTCCTCACCCAAAACATTGGGTTCATAACAATATCTTCCACACAGAATTGCCATAAGGATGGAACAAAAAAAGTATATGAAAGGTTTCTCATGGAGTCTGGTAACTAATAGTATTCAATACTTTTTGCTCTTTTCTTTCTTTATTCTTCAGCCTTCTCCACAAAGATATCTTCAACTCACTCATCTTGGTTTCAGCCACTCAAGGCCTGTCTCTCTCTTTCCAAATAACTTTTTATTTTCTGAGAAATTACAAGTTCCTACTTCTGTATCTCTACAAAGCACCTAGCTCATAATTTATTTTGTTTTATATCCAAATCTTTTTTATAGTGGTAAAATATACATACCATTAAAAATAGTATCATTTAGCATTTTTAAGTGTGTGATTCAGTGGCATTAAGTACCTTTGTAATATCGGGCAACTATGCATTTGCAAAACTTTTTCATCAAGACTCCCTGGAAGCCCAGTGGCTAGGACTCAGCACTCCCAATGCAGGGGGCCCAGGATGGATCCCTGGTCATAGAACTATATCCTGCATGCTGCAACTGAAGATCAAAGATCCTGCATGCTATAACTAAGACCCAGTGCAGCCAAATAAATACATAAACTTAAAAAAAAAACTTTTTCATCAACCCAAACACAAACCTTATACCCAATAAGCAGTGACTCCTCCTCTCTCCAGTCCCTGGTAACCTCTGCTTTCATTTGTTTCTGTGAATTTGCCTATTGTATGTGCTTCATCAGAGTGGAATCATATGCTATTTGTCCCTTTGTGTCGGCTTCCTTTCACTAAGCAGAATGTTTTCAGGTTCACCCGTGCTGTAGCACGGGCTTTTTATGGCTGGTTCATATTTCACTGCATGGATAAACTGCATTTTCTTTGTCCATTCACCTGTCAGTGGGCATTTGTTTTATTCCACATTTCAGTTACTGTGAAAAATGCTGCTGTGAACATTGGTGTACAATTATCTGTTTGCTTCCCTGTTTTCAATTATTTTAGGTATATACCCAGAAGTAGAATAATTGGTTCTTAGGGTAATTCAGTGTTTCACATTTTGAGAAACTGCCAAACTGTTTTCCACAGCAGTTGCACCATTTCTATCAGCAGTGCACAAAGGTTCTAATTTCTCCACATCCTTGCCAACACTTTCCATTTCTTAATTTTTAATTTTTTTGAAGTATAGTTGAATTACAAGGTTGTGCTGTTAATTTTTGTTTTTATAATAGGCTTCCTAACAAGTATGAGTGGTATCTCCTTGCGGTTTTGATTTGTAGCCCCCTGATGACTAACAATCCTTTAGGTTAGGACATTGATGCACTTGAAACTAAGGTGGAGTTAATATTTTGAAAATAAGGTGATTTGTTCTGATGGCTTAATGAACAGTTTACTGTTACGCTTTTGCACTGAACTTTGCATATTTCTTTGGAAGGAATGATGCTAAAGCTGAAACTCCAGTACTTTGGCCACCTCATGCGAAGAGTTAACTCATTGGAAAAGACTCTGATGCTGGGAGGGATTGGAGGCAAGAGGAGAAGGGGACGACCGAGGATGAGGTGGCTGGATGGCATCACTGACTCGATGGACAGGAGTCTGAGTGAACTCTGGGAGTTGGTGATGGACAGGGAGGCCTGGCGTGCTGCAATTCATGGAGTCGCACAGAGTTGGACATGACTGAGCCACTGAACTGAATTGAGCTGTCCAAGGAAAAAATATTCCACAGTTCATGGGGAAAATAAGTTGTCTGTAGTATTGATATAATGTCACTTTCTCATATAATCATGGCTTAAAGTATTATCTTGGTTCAATATGTATTGGTTAGATGTGTAAATGCTCATATCTTTAGCACACATTAAATGATTTTATACATAGTTTCCAAGGGTGTGTTAAGAGCAGCTTGTGAAGCAACTGGAAGCAAATGGTGGCACAGAGACTATTCAGGGAAGACTTTGTGATAAGGGTCTCTCATAAAGAGAGCAAGGGAGAGAGACTGTGTAACAGTTATTATTATAGATTCACTACATGGAAAAATATTTTCCAGAATTATAAATTAACACCCTAGAATTTTTTTCATACTTATGAACTATGTAATGAAGGACTGCAAGGCATCTTGCATAACATTCATTTCTTTAAAATTGCTGCTTTCTAAAATTCTCTTGTTTTCACACTTTGTTGGAAACTCAACTGCTGATTAGTAGAGTTTCACCCAAGAAATAGCAATAGTTGGACATTTCTGAATTTTTCCATATTGCCTTTTTTCTTGTTATATTTATACTTGATTTTGAAGGATTGCTTATGCTTGTGTCACTGCAAGCAATCAGTACCCAGTCATTGTGTAACACATAATGATACTTATTGTACCACAAAGCCTGAGTTTTTATCAACTGTAAACCCTTAGAGTTAGGTGTCTCCCCACTAAACCATTCATCTATACCTTTCCTCTTCACACTTAGCAAATTCATAAGGTTATTTGCCTTTAGTGATTTTACTTTCTTACAGTATGAAATGATGAAGGTTGATAAAAGGAGAGATTACATTTTTTAAAAAAAGTAATAATAAAGAACAGGAAAGAAAAAAAAGTGAAAAGTGAAGTCGCTCAGTCATGTCTGACTCTTTGCAACCCCATGGAGTGTAGCCTATCAGGCTCCTCTGTCCATGGGATTTTCCAGGCAAGAGTACTGGAGTGGGTTGCCATTTTCTTCTCCAGGGGATCTTCCTGACCCAAGAATTGAACTCAGGTCTCCTGCATTGTAGGCAGACACTTCACCCTCTGAGTCACGAGGGGAAGTAAAGAACAGGAAAGCAAAGCTAAAAGAAACAGCAGCTCTAGCTTATTTCTCTGTGAGAGTCTCAGGTCTCCTTAAGTGTTTTCCTGATTTGGCTCTTCAAATCCAGCAAGCTAAAATGAAGAGGTATGGTAGATGCTGTTACACATATGTGCAGTTCCCAAAGGTCCCAGTAGGGTAAAGATCAAAAGGAAGCAAAACTAAATAAGATAAAACAGGAGAGCTGGGTTCGCTCCTGGTTTGGGAAGATCCTCTGGAGAAGCAAATGGCAACCCACCTCAATATTCTTGCCTGGAGAATCCCATGGACAGAAGAGAGACTGGTGGGCTACAGTCCTTGGGGTCGCAAAGAGTTGGACACAACTGAGCGACTTTCACTCACTCACACTCAATGACTAATGATGTTGGTCATCATCTCACATGTTTACTGGCCATTTGTTTATCTTCTTTGCTGAAATGTCTATTCAAGTCTTTTACCCATTTTTGAATTGGGCTGTTTTTGTCGTTGAGTTATAGAGGTTCTTCACATATTCTGGACATTAATCTCATCAAACATACGATTCGGAAGTATCTTCTATCTTGTAAGCTATGTTTTCATTCTTTTTACAGTATCATTTGATGCATAAAAGTTTATTTTGACAGTGTGCCATTTATATATATTTTTTGTTGCCATGAGGATTTTCTCCTATATTTTCATTTTAAGAGTTTTATAGCTTTAGCTATTAAATTTAGGTCTTTGACTTATTCTGAGTTAATTTTGTATGTGGTATAAAAGAAAGGTCCAACTTCATTCTTCTGTATGTTGGATATCCAGTTTTTCCAGCACTATTTTTTTAAAAGATGGCCCTTTCTCCATCAAATGATTTTGGTACCCCTGTTGAAAATTAACAGACTACATATCTGAGTGTTGTTTCTAGGCTCTGTATATATTCCCTTTGGTCTGTATGTACATCTGCATGCCAGTATCACATGTTTTGATAATGACTTTGTAGGAAAATTTGAAACTGATAAACATGAGTCTTACAACTTTGTTCTTTTCCAAGTTTCCTTCGATAGCTCATAATTTGTATGCAGATAGATTTGAATATGTAGCAGATGCATTCAAGACAAGAAGGGAAACTCTCAAACTCATGACCTCACAGTTCTCCACCTGTGACAAGGTCCCAGTGAATGTCTTTTTAATCACACAGGTCTACTCTGCACTCCTAGAGGTTTAGTGCAGTGTTGAGCAGGAAGGAATTTTCCTCTCCCCTTCTAGGTTCTCTGGGATGGTCTTAATTCTTTAATTCTTAACTGACATAAGAGAGATTAACAGGGAAAAGAAATCAAAGTTTCACAACATGTGTACATGGGAGAAGCCCAGGAAAGCTGATTAACGTGCCCAAATGGCCAAAGCCCTCACCTTAAATACCATCCTCAGCTAAAGAGAATGTTGAGGGTGGGGAGAGTAAGTTAAGTGAGTACAGGGAAGGAGAGTAGGACTTTATTTGACTTTAAGTCCTTGCCTTCTCCAGTGATAAGAGTTCTTAAAAATCTGGTCATTCTCTTCTTCTAGGTAGAGGGAGCTGCTGCTGCTGCTTACAAATGTTGATTTTCCCTTACAAATGTAAATGTTTCCTCCTGCTGCTAAGTTGCTTCAGTCCAGTCTGACTCTGTGCGACCCCATGGACTGCAGCCTACTAGGTTCCTCTGTCCATGGGATTTTCCACACAAAAGTACTGGAATGGGTTGCCATTGCCTTCTACAAAAAGCCAATTCTTACTTGGTTTTCAGAGTCCTTCCCATGTCTGTTTATGTTTATCAGAAAATAACCAGCTTAAAACAATTAATATGCTGAAGAGATATATTTTAGGGTGGCAAATTCTGCTCTTCTACAGTAGCTTGTGGTCACATTACAAATAAATGGTCATGATGCTACAGCCAAAAATGATCTTCACGACCCAGATAATCACGATGGTGTGATCACTCATCTAGAGCCAGACTAAGGCCAAATTTGCCTGTTACTCCAGGTGTTTCCTGACTACCTACTTTTGCATTCCAGTCCTCCATACCGTCTCTAAAATAAAGGTCCTATGGTACAGCACAGGGAACTACAGTCAATATCCTATAATAAACTGTAGTGGAAAAGAATATACATACATGTATGTATAGAACCAAATCATTTTGTTGTACACTAGAAACCAACAGAACATTGTAAATTAAAGATGAAAGTGAAAGTGTTAGTCGCTCAGTCGTGTCCGACTCTTTGCAACGCCATGGGCTGTAGCCAGCCAGGCTCCTCTGTCCATGGGATTATCCAGGCAAGAATACTGTAGTGGGTTGCTATTTCCTTCTTCAGAGAAACTTCCTGACCCAGGGATTGAACCCAGGACTCTGCACCGTAGGCAGATTCTGTATTGAGTCACCTATACTTCAATAAAGAAGATAAGATTTTGTAGGTTCCAAATAAATAGAATTACATTATTGCTCCTACAGAAATAAAATTCCTAAAAAATTATTTAATAGTTGGTCTTAAAAGTAAAAAGATATGCAACAAAAGAGAGAAAGATATTGAGAGAGAGATTTCGAATATTCCTACAAGTATCAGAGCTGGAGGGTACTTGTAGCAGAGACTTCTAGCTGTTAGTCAGAACATAATTTCCTTTCTTCTGTAGTTGCCCAATGAATTCAAAACACATCTAATTTTTACATGACCTATCTACAGTTTGACATGGGAAGCACGTTAGCTACGTAGTATGCTAAGCTAGTAAAGTAATGCTCAAAATTCTCCAAGCCAGGCTTCAGCAATACGTGAACCGTGAACTGCCTGATGTTCAGCTGGTTTTAGAGAAGGCAGAGGAACCAGAGATCAAATTGCCAACATCTGCTGGATCATGGAAAAAGCAAAAGAGTTTCAGAAAAATATCTACCTCTGCTTTACTGACTATGCCAAAGCCTTTGACTGTGTGGATCACAATAAACTGTGGAAAATTCTTCAAGAGTTGGGAATACCAGACCACCTAACCTGCCTCTTGAGAAATCTGTATTCAGGTCAGGAAGCAACAGTTAGAACTGGACATGGAACAACAGACTGGTTCCAAATAGGAAAAGGAGTACGTCGAGGCTGTATATTGTCACCCTGCTTATTTAACTTATATGCAGAGTACATCATGAGAAACACTGGACTGAAAGAAACACAAGCTGGAATCAAGATTTCTGGGAGAAATATCAGTCACCTCAGATACGCAGATGACACTACTCTTATGTCAGAAAGTGAAGAGGAAATAAAAAGCCTGTTGATGAAAGTGAAAGAGGAAAGCGAAAAAGTTGGCTTAAAGCTCAACATTCAGAAAACTAAGATCATTGCATCCGGTCCCATCACATCATGGGAAATAGATGGGGAAACAGTGTCAGACTTTATTTTTTTGGGCTCCAAAATCACTGCAGATGGTGACTGCAGCCATGAAATTAAAAGATGCTTACTCCTTGGAAGAAAAGTTATGACCAACCTAGATAGTAATTCAAAAGCAGAGACATTACTTTGCCGACTAAGGTCCGTCTAGTCAAGGCTATGGTTTTTCCTGCGGTCATGTATGGATATGAGAGTTGGACTGTGAAGAAGGCTGAGCACTGAAGAATTGATGCTTTTGAACTGTGGTGTTGGAAAAGACTCTTGAGAGTCCCTTGGACTGCAAGGAGATCCAACCATCCATTCTGAGGGAGATCAGCCCTGGGATTTCTTTGGAAGGAATGATGCTAAAGCTGAAACTCCAGTACTTTGGCCACCTCGTGCGAAGAGTTGACTCATTGGAAAAGACTCTGATGCTGGGAAGGTTGGAGGCAGGAGGAGAAGGGGACGACCGAGGATGAGATGGCTGGATGGCATCACGGATTCGATGGACGTGAGCCTAAGTGAACTCCGGGAGATGGTGATGGACAGGGAGGCCTGGTGTGCTGCGATTCATGGAGTTGCAAAGAGTCGGACACGACGAGTGACTGAACTGAACTGAACTGATGCTAAGCTTTTAGGCTATCTGTGTCTTAAGCAGTTAACCTCAAGATTTCTCCAGTATTGCCCAAAAAGTGTTTCCACATATTTTCAGAAGATTTCCTCTTTTTTTGGATATTGAATCTAAGTCAGAATGATTTAAGTAGTGTTTAATCCATTAATCTCTTCCACCTACTTCAAAGAGGTGACACTGTCATAGGAAGCAAGAGAAAATACAAGGGGGTGGGGCAGACAGATAATCTTCTTGGTAGGAGGGCACTCAAGTCAGCAGTTTCTTTTGTAATACTATATTAACAAAAGGAGTTCAAGAACGGCCTCCAATTCCCTACAAGCATTTAAGATTTCTAAGGTGCCTATCAAGCATTACATTGTTTTTAGCATGATATTTCCAAGTCAAAATTAACAGAGATAAAGAGTCAGTCACACCTCCAGATAAAGGAATTACTAATTAGCATTAAACTCTTTCACTATCCATGTCCTTAAACAGTAATTACTAATATGCCTGTGTTTTTCATGTACATTAGTGCTGCTGAGGGAAAATTAGCCTCCAGTCTGATGAGTTATCTTGAGAGTTATGTCCTTAGCTCAATTAGTAGAGCATCAGACTTTTTATCTGAGGGTCCAGGATTCAAGTCCCTGTTTGGGTGTTTACTTTGGACTTCCCGGGTGGTACTAGTTGTAAAGAACCCACCTACCAATGCAGAAGATTTTAAGAGATATAGGTTTGATGCCTGTGTTGGGAAGATCCCCTGGAGGATGGCATGGCAACCCATTCCAGTATTTTTGCCTGGAGAATCCCATGGATAGAGAATCCTGGAGGGCTACAGTCCAGGGGGTCGCAAACAGTTGGACATAACTGAAGCAACTGAGCATGCATGCACTGAAAAGAAGTTATCTTGAACACTGTATCCTTTGAGACAGGACATAGAAATGGGAAGTTAGAAACAGCTTTCAATGAGGCTTGTCAGGGTACAAAGTTCATCTTGTTAGTAGGTTAGTGATATTTCTTAAACACACATTAAAGAAGAGATACTTCGATGAAATAAATGTATTAGAGTTGCTAATCTGTTCATTTATTTAGCCAGCAAAAGTTTGTGGGGCCTTGTTCTGTATCAGAATCTCTGAAAGGTGCTAGGAATACAGAGATGAAACGTGGTCCCACCTGTAAGAGGTCAACATCTAGAGTGGAGCTGTCGTGTAAAACCATAATAACTATACCATGGGATAATCATAGTTGATCATCTCCTGAGCTGCAATACATTCAATTCTTCCAGAGCTTTAAGGGAAGAGCAAGATAGCTTAATTTTCAATTCCTGGCAGCTAGTCCAGTGCCTGGCCCATAGAAAGAGCTTAAAACACGTCCTGATGACATGACAAGGGTGTCTACTCTCACCACTATTATTCAACAGTTTTGGAAGTCCTAGCCACAGCAGTCAGAGAAGAAACTTAAATAAAAGGAATCCAGATTGGAAAAGAAGAAGTAAAGCTCTCACTGCTTGCAAATGATGCGATACTATACACTGAAAACCCTAAGATACTATCAGAAAGTTACTAGAGCTAATCAAGGAATTTAGCAAAGTTGCAGGATACAAGATCAATACACAGAAATAACTTGCATTCCTATATACTAAACATGAAAAATCAGAAAGAGAAATTAAGGAATCAGTCCCATTCACCACTGCAACAAAAAGAATAAAATATCTAGGAATAAGCCTACCTAAGGAGACAAAAGGACTGTATACAGAAAATTATAAGACACTGATGATAGAATTCAAAGATGACATAAACAAATGTAGAGATATTCCATGTTCTTGGGTAGAAGAATCAATATTGTAAAAATGACTATACTACCAAATGCAGTCTACAGATTCAATGTGACCTGTATCAAATTACCAGTGGCATTTTTCACAGAACTAGAACAAAAAATTTCACAATTCATATGGAAACACATAAGACCCTGAATAGCCAAATAAGTCTTGAGAAAGAAGAATGGAGCTGGAGAAATCAACCTTCCTGACTTCAGATAATACTACAAAGCCACAGTCATCAAGACAGTTCGGTACTGGCACAAAAACAGAACTATAGACCAATGGAACAAGACAGAAAGCCCAGAAATAAACCCATGCACCTACGGGTACCTTGTTTTTGACAAAGGAGGTAAGAATATACAATGGGGCAAAGACAACCTTTTTAATAAGTGGTGCTGGGAAAACTGTACAGCTACATGTAAAAGAATAAAATTAGAATACTTCCTAACACCATACACAAAGACAAACTCAAAATGGACTAAAGACCTAAAAGCAAGACCAGAAACTTTAAAATTCTTAGAGGAAAACATAGGCAGAACACTTGATGACATAAATCAAAGCAAGATCCTACAGTAATGAAAATAAAAACAAAAGTAAACAAGTGGGACCTAATTAAGCTTAAAATCTTTTGCACAGCAAAGGACACTATAAGCAAGGTGAAAAGACAACCCTCAGAATGGGAGAAAATAATAGCAAATGAAACAACTGACAAAGGATTAATTTCCAAAATATACAAACAGCTCATATAACTCAATACCAGAAAAACAAACAACTCAACCAAAAAGTGGGCAAAAGACCTAAACAGCCGTGTCTCCAAAGAAGACATACAGATGGCTAACAAACACATGTAAAGATGCTCAATATCACTCATTATTAGAGAAATGAAAATCAAAACTACAAGATATCACCTCACACCAGTCAGAATGGACATCATCAAAAGGTCTACAAACAATAAATGCTAGAGACAGTGTGGAGAAAAGGGAATCCTCTTGCACTGTTGGTGGGAATGTAAACTAATACAGCCACTATGGAAGACAGTATGGAGACTCCTTAAAGTAACTAGGAATAAAATGACCATATGACCCAGCAATCCACTCCTAGGCATATACCCTGAAGAAAGCAAAATTGAAAACGACACATGTACCCCACTGTTCACTGCAAGCACTATTTACAACAGCTAGAACACTGAAGCAACCCAGATGTCCATCGACAGATGAATGGATAAAGAAATTGTGGTACATATACACAATAGAATATTACCCAGTCAAAGAATGCATTTGAGTCAGTTCTAATGAGATGGATGAACCAAGAGCCTATTATACAGAGTGAAGTAAGTCAGAAAGAAGAAGGTAAACATTGTATACTAATGCATATGTACAGAATCTAGAAAGATGGTACTTGAGAATTTATTTGCAGGGCAGCAGTGGAGAAAAAGACATAGAGAACAGACTTATGGACATGGGGAGAGGGGAGGAGAGGGTAAGCTGTATGAAGAGAGTAACATGGAAACTTACATTACCATATGTGAAATAGAGAGCCAACGGGCTTTTCTGTATGTCTCAGGGAACTCACACAGAGGCTCTGTATCAGCCTAGAGGGGTGGGGTGGGAGGGAGACGGGAGGGAGACGGAAGGGAGGCTCAAGAGGGAGGGAACACATGCACACCTATGGCTGATTCATGTCGAGGTTTGACAGAAAACAACAAAATTCTGTAAAGCAATAATCCTTCAATTAAAAACAAAAAAACCCCCACATGTCCTGATGAATTCGTTGCTACATCTGGTTTGCTTTGAAGGCCGAGGCACCTAGAGAGACTAACTAGGTAAACACAGCTCCAGAGGCTGGCTGGCTTATTTCCCTCTGCTGACAGTGGTAAGAGACATTTCTGACAAGCGGTTGCAGGTGTGCTGACTGCCCACGTGACCTCCTCTCTGCAGCGGCTGCATAGGGCTCTCTAGGGATCCTCTTCCTGGGAGGCAGCTTCAGGCCTCACTGAGTCCCTGGGGCTCCTTCCCCGCTTCTCACTTCTGCACCTCCTGTACATCTTTCCTAGGGACTTGTAGCTAACAGCATGTTTGGGCTGCTGGCTAGGAAGAAAATCCAAGAGGAAGCATGGAGGAAACTCCTTCAGGGAACAGGCATTTTAAAAAATAGCCCAAATTAGGAATATTTGGTTCTTTGACCTAAAATTACAATATTTTGAGCTGAGATGAATTTGCAGTGATTTTTCAATAAAATGTAGGATACGGAGGCAAAAAACTCCCCATAAGGCCTCACTGAATCTAACCATTCACCCTGAGCTTGAGCAATGTCAGCCTTCACACACAGACAGGTTCCCCAGTCATTTAAGATATGCATAAATATGTAAGTGGTGATAATTGTCTTTAGTAGTAGAACTGGAATTTTAGGGCACTTTGGGTCAACATTAGTTGAATTGCATGCTGTTAGGTAGTACATTGGAGAAGGCAATGGCACCCCACTCCAGTACTCTTGCCTGGAAAATCCCATGGATGGAGGAGCCTGGTAGGCTGCAGTCCATGGGGTCACGAAGTTGGGCATGACTGAGCGACTTCACTTTTTTTCACTTTCATGCATTGGAGAAGGAAACGACAAGCCATTCCAGTGTTCTTGCCTGGAGAATCCCAGGGATGGGGGAGACTGGTGGGCTTCCATCTATGGGGTCGCACAGAGTCAGACACGACTGAAGCGACTTAGGAGCAGCAGTAGCAGGTACTACATAGTCTATGCATAGCCTAGATCATACCATGCAGAATATAAAACAGGTCCAGTGTAACACCATGGCAAGAGTGGTTGCTGTTACCTGTATTGTAATGGCATTGTAACACTCTGACTGTCTCACTGACTGGCACTGAGACCAACACAGACACAGAGGACACTTCAGGGCAGTCCCTGGGAGAGATCTGTACTCCAGAGACAGAAGTGATTGTTTACATCAGCTATGAAAATGCAAATATTCAATTACATTAGAAGGTAATGTAATAGGGTACTTTTGAAGGGTTTCTCACGTTATGTGATTAACAATTAGCCATCCATCCATTCATTCAACAAGTATTTATTAAATACTAAAGTCCATCTAGTCAAGGCTATGGTTTTTCCAGTGGTCATGTATGGATGTGAGAGTTGGGACTGTGAAGAAAGCTGAGCGCTAAAGAATTGATGCTTTTGAACTGTGGTATTGGAGAAGACTCTGGAGAGTTCCTTGGATTGCAAGGAGATCCAACCAGTGCATCCTAAAGGAGATCAGTCCTGGGTGTTCATTGGAAGGACTGATGCTAAAGCTGAAACTCCAGTACTTTGGCCACCTCATGCGAAGAGTTGACTCATTGGAAAAGACTCTGATGCTGGGAGGGATTGGGGGCAGAAGAAGGGGATGACAGAGGATGAGATGGCTGGATGACATCACCGACTTGATGGACATGAGTTTAGGTAAACTTTGGGAGATGGTGATGAACAGGGAGGCCTGGTGTGCTCCAATTCATGGGGTCGCAAAGAGTCGGACACTACTGAGTGACTGAACTGAACTGAGGTACCCAAGAGGAGGAAATGGCAACCCACTCCAGTATTCCTGCCTGAAAAATTCCATGGACAGAGGAACCTGGGAGGTTACAGTCCAAGGGGATGCAAAGAGTCAGATGTGACTGAGCAACTAAGCATGGACAGTTACCAGACACTGTTTTAGCTCTTGAGGTAGTGTTATATAAGAGACAAGATCCCTTTTCTCACTGAGGTTACGTTTTAAAGTGGACAGAGGACAGACAGACAGATAAAAACAAATAAGGGAAGACAAAGTGATAAATGTAACAGTGAAAAACAAAAAACTTGAGGTGCTGTGTAGCAACTGGGGTCAGCTTCAGCTTTTCTGAGGTGTTGACATTTGAGTTAGAATCTGAATGACAAAAAGGAACCTCCCACACTAGGATATGGGAGAAGCATGTTCCCTGCAGAGGAAAGAGTGGAGACTGCAGGCAATGTGGCTGCTGTGCAGGATGAGCACGGTGGTACCCTTGGAGCCTGTGAAGGGCTGAGAGGCAGAAGAAGCTGGAAAGGGGATCAGGTGCCAGGCCTGAGGCAGGATGATGACAAAAAAAAAAAAAAAAAAAAAGAAAAGAAAAAAAGAAAAAAGAGGGTTTAAGAATAGAATAGAATGTGAAACAGAAGGGATATTGGAACCAGATAATATAGAAACGGAGACTGGAAACACTGAACTCGCCCCAGGCATGGTTTTCATCTGGGTCTCGCTGTTGTTTAGAACAATCTCTAATAAAGCTGATCTGCAGTGCCATTCTTTTGTGGCACTTTTCGTTCTCTTTAAGAATCTGAGATTCTACTATAGTGCCCATTGGAATTTACCACTTTTTTCCTGATTACCAACATAAGTACACATTTATGATAGAACATTTGGAAAATACAGATAAGCTAATGGAAGAAATTAAATCACTCCCAAACACAGCCACCCAAGGATAACTACTGTGAACAATTGGACACAGACTCGATTATACAGTGCAGTGATTCAGAATACAGGCTCTGGAGTCTGGGAGGAAATCATGACTTTATAGCTTGCTAAATGAGAGTTCTTCATTTTCAGTCTATCTTAATTGCTTATAAAATGCTATGCGAATGTCTGCAATATCTTTAAGCCTCAGTTTTCTCATCTGCAGGATGAGAACAGTAATATTACCTTCCTCATAGGCCTGCTGGGAGGATTAAACGAGAATCCATGCAAAGCTCCTGAGGCAGGGGCTGGCACTGAGTATGTATTCCAAACACTCAGTTGTGTCCAACTCTTTGTGACCCCATGGACTATACAGTCCATGGAATTCTCCAGGCGAGAATACTGGATTGGGCAACCATTCCCTTCTCCAGAAGATCTTCCCAAACCAGGGATCGAACCCAGATCTCCCACATTGCAGGTGGATTTTTACCAGCTGAGCCACCAGGGAAGTCATTCCAAACACATGAGGTATTAAGCTATTATAATTTTATGAACCTGGGATCATACTTTAAAGTTGCCAGTATATAAATGAGTATTGCAGTTATCACCAGACATTTTACATGATCTTAATTATTTTTCTATTTTGTAGTTTTTAATGGTTATATAGCATTTTACTGTAGAGATAGTAATTCAGTTAATTCTGCTGTGGTACACTTGGGCTATTCCCAATTTTCACCACATAAAATTCTACAGGTAAAATATTGCAAACTGTTATGACTATTTCCCTAAGACAAATTCTAAGAAGTGGCGGGGTCAAGTGGCATGTATATTTCTGAGACTCTGTGACACATTTTATTATGTCTTCTGCTAAGGATTTAGATTAAACCCTCAATAAGAACAATGTCGGGAAGTAAGCAGTTCACATATGTGTGCAGTTTTGTAGGTCTGATTTACTCTCAGCTGGGTGAAATACAACCCCCACCTTTATGCCTCATGCCTTTTCCCCCACACCTGTTCATACCTTCTGGTCAGCACCATCCTCTCTCATTCCTTAAGGAAGCCTCTAGGTTCCAGACTTCCAGCTGAGCAAATATGCTTACAGTTTTCTGATTTGCTAGGAATTCTGCACTTCACCTGAAGCTATAAATGGATAGCACTTTTGGTACATTAGAAATCCAAGCCCCTCATTTTATGATGAAGAAACTAAAGTGAAAGGGAGCAAATGCCTTAAGTTGGTCATCTGTTCCAAGCCACTGCTGGACAGTAACTCAAATCTAGCTCATTCCTTTACCTTTAGTACCTAGTTCAGCAGCCAACATGTATAGACAGCCATTAATGTTTGCAGATAACTACTTGAAGTAATTTACAGCCTTTTAGGATTTTGTAGCTGGAAAGGACCATAAAAGTGAAAGTGAAGTCGCTCAGTCGTGTCCAACTCTTTGTGACCCTGTGGACTGTAGCCCACCAGGCTCCTCTGTCCATGGGATTCTCCAGGCAAAAGTACTGGAGTGGGTTGCCATTTCCTTCTCCAGGGGATCTTCCCAACCCAGAGATCGAACCAGGTCTCCCGCATTGCAGGCGGATGCTTTAACCTCTGAACTACCAGGGAAGCCCGGAAAGGACCATAGAGGTGTGGAAAAATGAGACTTACATGGATTAATGAGGTATATTATTGTTGTTCAGTCGCTCAGTTCTACCCAACTCTTTGCAACTCTCTGGACTGCAGCCCTCCAGGCTCCTCTGTCTATGAGATTTTCTAGGCAAGAACACTGGAGTGGGTTGCCATTTTCTTCTCCAAATGAGATATGATGTTTAATTATTAGTGGCAAGTTGGAATAACAACTCTGGTCTCTCAATTCCCAGGACATACAAGGAGAAAGTAGGAGAAAATCAGGCTTCCTGGGTTGAGATGGGCATCATGTAGAGAAGGGATTCACCTAAGTTTGCCTTGGTCCAGAGAGAGCAAAGCCAGGGGTAGGAAAACAGGTAGTTGCTGGTAGATCAATTTCAGCCTAATTCAGGGAAGACCTTTTTAATAGTCAGGCTTGTCCAAAACTGAGATAGGTTTTCTTGAAAAGAAGTGAGTTGTTCCTAACTGGAAATGTTCAAATAGAAACAGGGTATGTTTGAATAAATAATTTGTCAAGTATGTTTAAAAATAAAAATTGTTTTGTGTGACTGGTTGGAATAGATGACATCTAAGGTCTCCACCAAAACTAAGTGATTTTATGAATAGATAGAAGGACAATTTTTTTTCTTGTTGGTATATTACTTTGTACTTATGTCTTTTTAGTGTGAACCCATTGTCTCGGCCTTACAAATAGGAATAGATAAATTCTAAAGTCTTTTCTTCCCCAAGATTCTATGGTTCAAAATAATTTTTTTAGTGCTAATTCAGTGTATTATACACAGTAGGAGTTCAAAAGAAACTTAAATTCTTTTAAGTCAGAAAATTCTACATTTAAGATAAATTGAGCAACAGCCTCCATGCAGTTGAATAATTTGAACTCAGCTGGTCTCAATAAATCTATGAGTTGATCACATTCATGAGCACTAAATATGCATTAACTTTTTTTTTTTAATAAAAAGGTTAAAACTAAAAGAAGAAATTTGGGTGGACTGTACTGTGATGAGATTAAAGTGTTCTCTTACTAGGTTTCTGACTGATGATATGAAATTTGACTGGAATTATTTCCTAGAATATAGAGAACTTTTTAATATTAAATTGCTAGTATGATTTAATTGCACTTCAAGTATGAAATTACTGAAAGACTGCCCATTGTATAATACTTTCATCCAAATTCTAGTGGAAAGACTGACACATAAATGAACCGTATTACAGGAATACTTTCAATTTGCAAGACTTCCCATCAATAATAGAAATGGAGGTCCTGACAAGTTCATACTTGGACTGGGTGAAAAGCTCCACTCTCAAATAGTCATCTAGCAAAGCTTTGGTGAGAATCATAGATGGGGTCTGTGATGCACTCTTTGCAAATCTAACCAGGAAGTAAATGGATAAAAGAACAGCCAAGGATGCCTTTTTTGGCTTCCCTTTTCCCTTTCTTTCTTTCTTCCCCCACCCTTTCTCTTATTAGAAGGTTAAACAAGGAAAAGTAATGTTCAAATTAAGTGCTTAATTTATTAACATTGTCATTGTTTTGAACACTGTTAACAGTAAAAAAAAAAAAGAAAAATTATGGCTCAAGTCAAGATGGGCTATTGTTGATTAGCATTTCTCAGCCCTGCCTTTTTTCCCCACAGAGGAAAATGTATATTTCAGGGATAGCAAGAGCTTCTATGTTTCAGACATTGTCCTAGATGTCAGAGAAAAAAAATCAGAGAAAAAAAAATCAGGCATGAAGCTTGACCTCATAGAAGCTAGCAAATGCATAGCATTGGTTCAACACGGGAACCTGATGAGACTCAGAGTTCTTCCTGACCCAAAACTCCAGTCACTGCTAATCTACCACAGAACTGTAAGAGTTGACAACTATTAGTCACCCCATGTAGGAAGTCAAAAGTTCTCTGGTGACCAGGTCTCATTCTAACAATTATAGTCATGGTTTGCTCATGTCTATAAAGACTCATTTCAACCTAGAGGGCTGAAGGGAGCTCAAAAGGGAGGGAATAGATGTATACTTAAGATTCATTTTGCTGATTCACGTTGTTGTTCGGCAGAAACCAACAACACTGTAAAGCAATTATCCTCCAATTTTTAAAAAAGACCTACTTCATATATATCTTGTTTGACTTTTTGAATTCCAGTCTCAGAAACACGAAACAGAAAAAATAAACCCAAAAGCTACCTCCACAGCTGCTTTTGCTCTTTCAAATTCTTCTTCTAAGGAATGGTTTCTGGAAAGCAAGGCACTTCCCCAGCGCTGCTCTTTGGTCAGTCGAGCCTGAAATAAACCAAACACAATTTTGGAATCACGTAATATAAAATACAAACATTTTTCCTTTTCTCATAGTACCCTAGACTTTAAGCAGCACCTGTGACTGACGTCACTTTTGGAGTACTTTGCAAGCGGAACGTTTCTTAATCGAGGATGGTGCCAAACTGTGCGCCCGGCTCACACACAGACATCTTCTAACAGAGAGTCTCAGCCGAGGTCATATTAAAACATCCACATCCAGGCCTTACCTACCAAAGATCTTACATCTCACTGGTCTAGGTTCAAGGCGTTGATAGGAAGTCTCCCTGTGGCTGGAGAATCTCCGTTATAGAATACACCTAGAAGCTGATGTTTGCGCTTTCAGCTTGTTAGGAGGATCAGCCTCAGGCGAAGCTGTGAAGGCTGCAGCCACGGGAGGTAGCTGCTAGGTCTTTCTCCTTACACTTGAGCTGGACTTCGTGCTGTATTCTCTTTCCTTTGCCTTCCCTCTCGGCACACATCTGTCTCATGCCACATTTCCTCAGGTCACTGCTCTCTGCTAAATAGTCACTTGGATAAAATCATGTCTGGTAATGCCAACTGCTTTGTCACAATTAACAGGAAATACAGAACTTAGCTAAATGCAAATATTTCCAGAAGATCCCCCACAAAGAGTTTGCTAGAATTTAAAAAATATCTATTTTAAATTTCACAATGATTACATTCTTTTTGAAAAAAAATAATCATGGTAAATTAGAGGCATAATTCTAGACCTTTCCCCCTTGAATTTGCATGTGTATTTATGCACCCATGGATAGAATATCACAGTGTTTCAAAAAGCTTTTGGAAACGTAAATGGTGCTATTCTGTGGCTTGTTTTTTTCTGTTCAGCAATGCACCTTGGAGAGTCTCCACATGTTGCAGTCTTTTCTCAAGGATTTCCTAGTAAGTATATACTGTATGTTGATTAGAACTCTCTCCATGAGCATTGAATGTTTCTGATTTTTCTCCATGTAATTGTTTTCGTATCTATCTTCTTCTCTGATCCTCTTGCTCTGCTGTGGGGTCCACTGGGGGAGGACTTTGGTAACTCTTGTACTGCCCCACCCTGAGCCAGGGTCTGACAAGTGATACATGCCCCAAGGATGCCTGTGGATGGATTGTGGGAGGACGCCCAGCACTGCTAAGGCAGCTAGGCCTTGGGGAGCAGGGGGAGAGAGGCTCGGAGTCAAGTCCCCCACCCCTTTCACGGCAGGGTAGCGGTGGCTCCTTGGCCACGTGGGAGATTGCTGTCCTGCAGGGATGCTCAACCCCTGCTTCTAGGGGAATTACTTGAAAAGACCTGGGCCCCACCCCAGACCAGTGAAGTGATCTTTGAAGGTGGGGCCCAAAATTAAATGTTTGAAAATCTCTGTGGTGATTTTTAAAAGTAGCCACATTCGAAAACCAAAACTATGGCAAAACTTTGCTCTCCACCCAGCACTTACCATCTATTCTGTTCAGTTGCTTTTCATTCTTTCTCTACCATTAGTGGTCCTCAAGAGGAATCCCCATCTTTAATGATGACACAGTATTCAATCCCTGGGTTGGGAAGATCCCTTGGAAGAAGAAATGGCAGCCCACTCCAGTATTCGTGCCTGGGAAATCTCACGGACAGAAGAGCCTGGCGGGCTACAGACCATGGGTCGTAAAGAATCAGACACGACTTAGGGACTGAACAACACCAGCACCAGGGCTTCCTACCTGCCAAATGCTTCAAGTCCTTTACCTACTGGAACTCATGTCTTTTCAACAGCCCGAGGTAAGTACTAGCATTGACTTCATGACCCTGAAGCACAGAGAGCTGATTTGACTTGCCCCTGGTCTCACAGCTGGCTAAGTGGTAGGACCATTGCTTCTGGGCCATGCTCAAACCACTGCAGGCACTGCCTCTCTCGGGAGGCTGTGCTCAACTGGCCATTTTAGGAAGATGCGAAATATAGACAAGCTGTCCCTTGGAGACAGGGACATTCAGGCAAGGTTGAGAGAGCTAGCCAAGAAGCTGTCTACAATACTGTGGGCTGAGAATAATAATAACAATTACTAGGAGTGTTTCTGAGCATAAACAAGTCTTAGACTGTCTTCTGCTTTAATGGATGTGAAAGGTTAATTTATTGGAACACTAATTTATGTTTTCTCCTCCTTGATGTATTTATTCCCTTCTGTATCCCTGGCCCCTCCTGCTAAGAGTAGGTGCTCCACAAATAATCAGTAAATATTTGTTGAAAATATACTGTCAGGGAATATACGAGTGACCAAATTAAAGGTATTTCTCTTCCCTACTCCCAGAAGGTAGCTGTGTGTTCTCAATCAAAGTCTCATGGCCAATCTGGAGGCAAAGGAGAGTTTATAGGAGATTGAAAGGGACTTGATTTTGTGCTGTACCTGGACTGGCAGATGTCTGTGCTAGTAAACCCTGGTTTGGGGTTGGGGTGGGGGTGGCTGCAGGATGCCCTAGTGGGGTTCCTGGTAAAGAGCAATGCCTCTGAGTAGCTCAGGACTGAGGCCTCTGGAGCAGTGCCTGTGGTCAGAAAAGGGAGGGTGATGAAGGCAGGTCAAGGCAGTGTTTGGCATCAAGGCCTTGCTCATTGGTGGGCGAGGCCCAGTGGCCTCCCAAACAAGCATCCTCCTTATTCTCTAGGCCCTGTGGAAGCTACTATTTTTTTCTAATCCAGAAAATCGAGTCAGGGAGGGGAAGACTGACACAGGTTCTAGAGATTAGGATATAAACATATCTTTTATGGGGGCCACCATTCAGCCCACTGCCACCCTCATCTGACACTCTTGGGTGACAATATATTTGTTTAACAAATATAAAGGTGCAGATGATTTATAACCTTTTAGAACTGATAACCTATTAGGATCTTACAGCCTGGTTAATGCCAAAGTTAATGCCAAAGGTGATATGAATTTATTGTCTTACAGACAGTTAATCAACCTTGTATCTAACTTGGTAAACTCTTCATTTTGATATTTCTTTCCCAACTGGCTACTTAAATCTCTGTTCCTTATTCCTTTGCTTTTAGAACCAACTCTTTTATTTTCCTGCAGGTTCGTTAATAAAATAAATATTCATTAAGATAAAGTTAAGAAAAAATGGACACACATGGTAAGAAATAAACTTTGTGCATTTATATAATAATGAAAGACATTAGGAGAGGAAAGAGGAAGCTCTAACATTTTTGTCCCCAAGGCACCTCCTTTAATTAGAGGCACTTTTCACCTGTGAAATATGATCTGTCTTTCCTGTGAAGCCTGACCGAACAGACTCCATTACTGTCACTGGCTTCCGTTCATCAATGTTTCATGACCCAAGTGGATTATGAATCACAGGATGCAAAGGGCACCATACATCAGGAAGAAGAAAATCTCTCAGGATTCTAGACTTACAGTTTCTGTTCTCTTAACTGCCTAAAACAGTCAGTGTAAATACAATCTTACTGTGCAAATGAAATTTTGTTTTTCATTTTTGTTTGTACAGTTACTATTTAGGTAAATGCTATTTCCCACATTGTTAGGAAAGCCTTATGTTATTACTAATTTGAATGTTAGCTACCTCACATTTTTAAGCCATCTATTTTTCCTAAGGAAGCATAAAATTAATGCTATAAAATGTAAGTAGATACTGAATGTAAACAGAGGCAGTTTCCAAGCTGAGGGTAGTATACATCTAAAGGTTCTAAAACTTTTTAGCAACTCAGCAGTGTGCCCAGACATGCTGATTTAGGACTGAGAATGAAAAACAGACTAAACACACAGTTAAGAACAGCCTTCTTTTTGAACAATATATATATATTTTTTTATGTCTAATTTCATTATGGGCAAAACTATAATATGGAAAAACATAAATAATGCTAGTAGACTGCAGATATTTCTTAATATTTAACTAGACGAATGATAAGACAGTTACACCTGTAAGTCTGACTTGCAGCTATTTTGGTGGCACAATGGCTGTGATAGCAGTTCTTAAGCTTTAGTGTGCATTAGAATCACCCACAGGTCACCTTCAATTTGCAGGGCTCCACCCCTTGGGTTTCTGAGTCAGTAGGTGTGGGGTGGGGCTATAGAACTGTCATTTCTAACAAGTTCCCAAGTGTTACTGACACTGCTGGTTTAGGGACCACACTGTGAGAACTTCTGATCTAGGAACGGACATGTGTATGTGGGTGGAACTCTGGAGTTTACAAATATACTCTGACGTAGTCATTTCTTTCCTTCTTTGCATGGTTTTGAAAAGGCTCCTCATTTAACAGTTACCTCCTGGAAGTGCTTTGGCTTTAAAAACAGCATTTTAATTCGTTTAAGATAATTGGATTTTAGGGTATTACAGTCTCCAAAGAAGGAAAGCATTTAATTCCCCCAGCTGTTTGCACTGAATGATCAGCACTAGGTGAAGGAACAGAAGAAAGAATTAAATAACTCTGAAAATAATATTATGCTTTATTCTCTTTATTCAAAGTTATGACTGTGATCAAAGCAGTCATATGATCAAAACAGTCAAATATGATTTGCAAAGGACTGTATTTGTGGCTGTGGTTGTCCTAGCATAATTTTCTTGGCTAACATCTAAAGCCATCATTCATAGCTCCTCATACAACTGATAGATATCTTCCACCAAAACACATTTTAAAAAGGCTCAGTATCTTTCTGAAGGAATTGGAGGAGAAAAGGGATTTGCTTAACCATAGAGAAGAAAAATATAACAACTAGCAGGGATTATATAACAGTCATTAAAAAGTCTCTCTAAAGTCAGTTTCAGTTCAGTTCAGTTCAGTTCAGTCACTCAGTCATGTCCGACTCTTTGCGACCCCGTGAATTGCAGCATGCCAGGCCTCCCTGTCCATCACCACTCCCGGATTTCACTCAAACTCACGTCCATTGAGTCGGTGATGCCATCCAGCCATCTCATCCTCTGTCGTCCCCTTCTCCTCCTGCCCCCAATCCCTCCCAGCATCAGAGTCTTTTCTCATGAGTCAACTCTTCGCATGAGGTGGCCAAAGTACTGGAGTTTCAGCTTTAGCATCATTTCTTCCAAAGAAATCCCAGGGCTGATCTCCTTCAGAATGGATGGTTGGATCTCCTTGCAGTCCAAGGGACTCTCAAGAGTCTTCTCCAACACCACAGTTCAAAAGCATCAATTCTTTGGCACTCAGCTTTCTTCACAGTCCAACTCTTACATCCATTAACAACTACTGGAAAAACCATAGCCTTGACTAGACAGACCTTAGTCGGCAAAGTAATGTCTCTGCTTTTTGCCTGGAGTCAAATCCTGGTTTACCATTTACTATTAATGGTGACCTTGGACAAATTACTTAACCTTTATAATCCTCAGTTTTTTGGGAGGGTGGGGGCATGCCACTTGGTTTGTGAGATCTTGTTGTTCAGTTGCTAAGTCCTGTCTGACATCTTGTGACCTCATGGACTGCAGCATACCAGGCTTCTCTGTCCTTCACTATCTCCCAGAGTTTGAGCAAACTCATGTCCATTGAATCAATAATATCATCTTACTGTCTCATCCTCCGTTGCCCCCTCTTTCTCCTGCCTTCAATCTTTCCCAGCACCAAGGTCTTTTCCAATGAATTGGGTCTTATGCATCTGGTGGCCAAAATATTGGAGCTTCAGCTTCAGCCTCAGTCAGTTTAGTCACTCAGTTGTGTCCAACTCTTTGTCACCCCATGGACTGTAGCACGCCAGGCTTCCCTGTTCATTATCAACTCCCTGAGCTTGCTCAAACTCCTGTTCATCGAGTCAGTGATGCCATCCAACCACCTCATCCTCTGTCATCTCCTTCTCCTCCCACCTTCAATCTTTCCCAGCATCAAGGTCTTTTCCAAAGTGTCACTTCTTTGATTCAGGTGGCCAGAGTATTGGAGCTTCAGCTTCAGCATGAGTCCTCCCAATCAATATTTAGGACTGATTTCCTTTTGGACTGACTGGTTTGATCTCCTTGCAGTCCCAGGGAATGTCAAGAGTCTTCTCCAACACCACAGTTCAAAAGCATCAATTCACAAAAAATTCAACACAAAGCTTTCTTTGTAGTCCAAACTCAAATCTGTACATGGCTACTAGAAAAGTCATAGCTTTGATTATATGGATCTTTGTTGGTAAAGTTATGTCTCTGCTTTTTAATATGCTGTCTAGGCTTGATGAAGAGCCTTGATGAACAGCAAGACACTTCCAAGGAGCAAGTGTCTTTTGATTTCATGGTGGCAGTCACCATTTGCAGTGATTTTGAAGCCTCAGAAAATAGTCTGTCACTGTTTCCATTGTTTCCCCACCTATATGCCATGAAGTGATGGGACTGGATGCCATGTTCTTCGATTTTTGAATGTTGAGTATTAAGCCAGTTTTTTCATGCTCATCTTTCACCTTCATCAAGAGACTCTTTAGTTCCTCTTTGCTTTCTGCCATAAGGATGGTGTCATCTGCATATCTGAGGTTACTGGTATTTCTCCTGGCAATCTTGATTCCAGATTGTGCTTCATCCAACCTAGCATTTCTCATGATGTACTCTTCATACAGGTTAAATAAGCAGGGTGAAAATATATAGCCTTGACATACTCCTTTCCCAATTTGGAACCAGTCTGTTGTTCTATGTCTGGTTCTAACTGTTGTTTCTTGGCCTGCATACAGACTTCTCAGGAGGCAGGCAAGGTGGTTTGCTATTCCTGTCTCTTTAAGAATTTTCCACAGTTTGTTGTGATCCATAAGTCAAAGGCTTTGGTCAGTAGCAGATATTTTTCTGGAATTCTCTTGCTTTTTCTATGATCCAGCAGGTGTTGGCAATTTGATCTCTGGTTCCTCTGCCCTTTCTAAATCCAGCTTGAACTTCTGGAAGTTCTCGGTACATGTACTGTTGAAGCCTAACTTGAAGTATTTTGAGCATTACCTTGTTAGTGTGTGAGATGAGTGCAATTGTGTGGTAGTTTGAACATTTTTTGGCATTGCCTTTCATTGGAATGAAAACTGACCTTTTCCAGTCCTGTGGCCACTGCTGAGTTTTCCAAAGTTGCTGACATATTGAGTGGAACACTAAAACAGCATCATCTTTTAGGATTTGAAATAGCTCAGCTGGAATTCCATCACCTCCACTAGGTTTGTTTGTAGTGATGCTTCCTAAGGCCCACTTGACTTTGCACTCATGATGTCTGGCTCTAGGTGAGTGATCATACCATCATGGTTAGTGTTAACTGCTCAGTCATGCCTGACTCTTTGCGACCCCATGGACTGCAGCCCTCCAGGCCCCTCTGTCCATGAGATTTTCCAGGCAAGGATACTGGAGTGGGTTGCCATTTCCTTCTCCAGCGGATCTTCTCAACCCAGGGATTGAACCCGGGTCTCCTGTACTGCAGGCAGATTCTTTACCAACTGAGCTACAAGGGAAGCCCCTTCATCATGGTTATCTGGGTCATTAATATCTTTTTTGTATAGTTCTTCTGTATATTCTTGCCACATCTTAATATCTTCTGCTTTTGTTGGGTCCATATGGTTTCTGTCCTTTAGTGTGCCCATCTTTGTGTGAAATGTTCCCTTGGTATCTCTGATTTTCTTGAAGAGATCTCTTGTCTTTTCCATTCTATTGTTTTCCTGTATTTCTTTGCATTGTTCATTTAGGAAGGCTTTCTTGTCGCTCTTGCGATTCTTTGGAACAGTGTATTCAGATGGATATCTTTCCTTTTCTCCTTTGCGTTTTGCTTCTCCTCTTTTCTCAGTTATTTGTAAGGCTTCCTCAGATAACCATTTTGCCTTTTTGCATTTCTTTTTCTTGGGGGTGGTTTTGCTCACAGTTCATTGTCATGAACCTCTGTCCATAGTTCTTCAGGCACTCTATCAGATCTAATCTCTTGAATTTATTTGTCACTTCCATTGTATAATTGTAAGGGATTTGATTTAGGTCATACCTGAATGACTTAGTGGTTTTCCCTACCTTCTTCAATTTCAGTCTGAATTTGGCAGTAAGGAGTTCATGATCTGAGCCACAGTCAGCTCCTGGTCTAATTTTTGATGACTGTATAGAACTTCTCCATTTTTGGCTGCAAAGAATATAATCAGTCTGATTTCAGTATTGACCATCTGGTAAGGTCCATGTATAGAGTCTTCTCTTGTGTTGTTGGAAATGGGTATTTGCTATGACCTGTGCATTCTCTTGTCAAAACTTGGTTAGCCTTTGCCCTGCTTCATTCTGTACTCCAAGGCCAAATGTGCCCGTTACTCCAGGTATCTCTTGACTTCCTACTTTTGCGTTCCAGTCCCCTATGATGAGAAGGACATCTTTTTTTGGTGTTAGTTCTAGAAGGTCTTGTAGGTCATCATAGGATCGTTCAGCTTCTTCAGCATTAGTTGTTGGGGCACAGACTTGGATTGCTGTGATATTGAATGTTTTGCCTTGGAAACGAACTGAGATTATCAGCATCAGTCCTTTCAATGAATAGTCAGGGTTAATTTCCTTTAGGATTAACTGATTTGATTTGATCTCCTTGCTGTTCAAGGGACTCTCAAGAGTCTTCTCCAGCACCACAGTCTGAAAGCATCAATTCTTTGGTGTTCAGCCTTCTTTATGTTCCAACTCTTACATCTGTACATGACTATTGGAAAAACCATAGCTTTGAATATACAGACCTTTGCTGGTGAAGTGTTATCATTTTTCTGCTTAGGGCTTATCAGGTGTGACTTTGGAAATTCAATTAAAAAAAAACTGTTTAGAACTCTTTTGTTTAATCTGGACTCATGATAGAACAGATCATCTAAACACTTTCTTCATTAAGATGGCTATGATATTTTTTCTTAATCAGCCAGCAGACATTTATCATTGAAAGTACAGAAAAAAGGTGTATCTTTTGTGTCAAGAGCATATTCTCAGAGCTTTGTGCAAAGGTGGGTAGCCCATGGTTCCTGTCTGCCTCCAATCATGCAGTTCTATGTTATGGACTATCAAGGCAAATCAGGACTGATTTTTAAAGAAGATGAACAGTCTATTAGCAAACACAACTAAAAATTATTTTTTGAAACTAGCTTCAAATGCTAAAGGAATAAAAATTTATCCTTTCATTTTCCCCATTTTTAACCACTAGCCTCTATTTTCAGATTTTTAGAAATGCAAAACATTTTGTTTCGCTTTTTTGTTAGCATTCTTTATTTTTCCACTATATAAAAAGTATTTGTTGGGTACCTAGTATGTGCAGTACCTACTATGAAAATGATCTTCAGCTTTCTTTCTTTTTGCCCTCCTGCTGACCTTGTCTTTCTGCCTTCTTGGTTTTGTTACCTCTTTCCATCTTCTCTTGCTTTCTTCCTCACTGGTAGCTCACTGTGTGTTGCCAGGAGGGTAAGAGGGATGCTGATGTGGCTCCTATGCTGTCTTCCAAAAAGCAAAACTATATTTATATTTATAGTGTATTATCTAATTGTTTCTACTAGATATAAAGTTCTTCATACTTAAAATCTGTCTCATCTTTCAAACTTTTCCACTGCCTCACTTACGGCTTTATGGATGGCAGACATTGCCTTCTTCATTAAATTGAAAAGGAATGGCATGGAAGTCATTGCATTTCTAAGAGCAAGAGGTTGAGAAAGAATTTGGGAGGGGAGGCACAAAAATGTGTGCATGGCCTCAGATCAGATGACAATCCTAATTCATCTTCAGATTTTTCTGGAAGAAAGTGATATTTTTTAAAACCACTTAATTCATATTAACCCTATAAACTAAGTAATAATCAGGGCTTGCATTGAGAAGGGAAATCGATGGTCTGTGAGTTCTCTCAGGTAGAGAAGTCAATGTGGCTGATAAGAGGTGATGTGTGATGAAGAACAAGGGCTTTAGAAGCTGATTGATTTGAGTGCTGGCTCCTCTCCATCTTAGCTGTGTCACCTTGGGAAAACTACTTCTGTTCTCTGAGATGCATTGCTCATTAATGGAGAAAACGTTAATTCTCAAGATTATTGTAAACGTTTCAAATAGTATATTAAGAATATCTTACATTGCTATTAGTATGCCTTTCCTTTTTCACT
This sequence comes from Madoqua kirkii, assembly GCA_006408675.1. Classification (NCBI taxonomy): domain Eukaryota; kingdom Metazoa; phylum Chordata; class Mammalia; order Artiodactyla; family Bovidae; genus Madoqua; species Madoqua kirkii. The sequence continues at coordinate 564 of SJYC01081361.1, read as the reverse complement.
ACTCCTTCAAAAATTTAGAAAACATATCTGCACTTTTAAAGTTTAAACTGTTCTGGTTTGGAACACTGCCAACTTGATGGAATTATGACAATGTGGAAAGAAGTATTTGCTCTGCCAAAATCAGCAGAATCAGAGTGATTCTTTTCACTCTGATTCAAATACTGAGTCAGGATTGTGACTCAGTATTTGAGAGCCTGGCTGCCTCACTTTCTCGTGTAGTCCAGCTTAGGTTAAGAAGAGCTTGTCTTGGAGCTGTCCTTCCAGTGTCCATACTTGAAAAAGAAATTTGTGAACCATCACTCTTTGGTGGAAGTTGGTTCTTTTTTTTTGCCTTACCACCATCTCAATTCCTTCATGGAAAAAGCTAATTTTATATCATTGAAGAATTTCTTCAATTCTTCAAAAATCTTTAAATTTTTCAGATATAATAATTTCTTTAAATGGTTAGCTGCAAGGAATACAAATTACACAGTTTGCATAATATCAAGAAACTTTATTCTTCAATATACATAGATTATAGAATTTATTATAATCTGTCACTCTGACTAGTGTATTCAAGCACTA
>SJYC01081360.1:0-19210 GCA_006408675.1 Madoqua kirkii | reverse complement strand
CACCTGACCTGCCTTCTGAGAAACCTGTATGCAAGCCAAGATGCAATAGTTAGAACCTGTCTCTTATACACATCTAGATGTGTATAAGAGACAGAGATTATAGAATTTATTATAATCTGTCACTCTGACTAGTGTATTCAAAGCACTATTTGAAAGAGATTAGTCTATGCTTTTCTTTTTCCCCATTTTGAAAAGAAAATAAACTAATATAAGAATTCTTCTCATTGTTAGCTTTCATTCTCTTTGTGATTTTGAAATATGATTTTTAAGCAAGGCTTTTAAATAGCTCCTCACTTGTTGAACTAAGGTTATTTTCCTGTGAACCATCTGAGTGTTAGGGAGCAGTAGCAGTAAAAAAATTTTGATGAGCTGAAATTTTTTGCCTGAATAGTTTGCAAATCAGTTTTAAGTCAAATTTTCATACTGCTTCATCATCTTATTTATGTAAAGAGATCATATATTTAAGAGCAGTATGCTAAGAGTAAAAACACCTTTCTGTTTTTTTATTACAGGTTGATAAGTCAGTCTATTTTCTTGCTGTTTCATCTGAGCGACTTAATATTTTAAATGATTAAATCTCAAATTCATGAAATTTTCCTAATTTAACCACAGGCTGGAATTACAACTAGGAGGTTATAAATTTGCTTAGTTTAGGCAAATCTTGTTAAGTAAACATGCAGCATTAAAAAATAATAATTTAAAGTATAAACGCTTTACAAATAATAGGTAACTTTCTAAAAGGACTCACTATGATTTATCCAGACAGAACTATCTCAGGGCAATTAACATTATGTTTTGGAGAACAATTTTGGGACTCTCATACAAATTTTCCAAAGCATATTGTGTTTGCTTAAAGGCACACCAGTGGGTAAGTGGACAATGTGGTGGGATTAAATCAGACAACCAGCAGGGGAGTAGCAGTCACTGGAATAATAAGACAGTGCATTGTGGGTCTCCATGGCAACCGAGGACCCCAGCTGATCCTCCACCACCCCCCTCCAGTTCACCATGGAACAGCCCACCTGTGCCAGGTCTCCCCCTGCTGCAGAAATAAGTATTCTCTTGCCACATTAAACTGTTCCAAGGATTCCAGTTTATGAAACAGCACCAATTACTTTACCTGAATCTAAATCTCTATGCACTTATCAAGAAATGTTTCTCTAATAGATGTTATCATTTGCTTTTTTGAAAGATACGTTTAAATGAACAAAGATAAAGAACATGGTACCTTTACAATTCATTAAGCTTCCCAGGGTTATTTGTTCTGAAGTTAGCTGACTCGATTTCCTGCTGAGTTCCGGGAGCAATAATGCCCACATCTCTCTTGTAGGGTTGCTGTTAATGACTTACAGCTGTTTCCAGATGTCTTGCGTTTTCTTTCTATCTGTGTCCTTCATCTCTTGGCCATTAACTGCTTGTGAGTGCATTGACAATTTTCTTAGTCTCAGTGTGCCTTAGTTTCCCCCTTTATAAAATGGGGGTAATAAATACACTTACAGTCGAGTCATTTGTAGGATCAAAAGAGCTAGTTAATATATATTAGAAGGCCTTCTTATAGCACTCAATAATGTTTGCTATTGTCATGCTTTACTCACTTCAGACAAAGTATCTCCTCTCTTAGTTTCAGTATCTTATCTAATAAACTCAGGAAAATTTCTTTTGCTCATTTCATCCTACTTATTTCCATGGAGATTATAGATGTGTGAATGTGGATACATTTCTTAAGAAATCTTTTTGGTTTTAGATAAAGGCTGTATACCCTTGTAAAGTGTTTGAGCAAATGAAAAGATTAAGATTGACTTGGGTTTTCTTGGCACAGCCTTAACCATAGGAGGTAACTAGTTGTAGGCAAGTCAGTTACACTGAAGTTGAAGGTCAAACAGTGGACAGACAGGTCTGGTTTACTTATACAAGGGATTAGTTGGGTGCCCCAGTAAAAGGATTTTGACTCTACCAAGATTCTTTAGAGACAAAGTAAGGCTAAAAATAATTCACAGGATTTTTTGAGTATTAGGTGTAATATCGGGTTGGATAAAACATTCGTTTCAGTTTTCCTGTAGGATGTTATGGAAAAACCAAAACAAACTTTTTGGCCAATCCAATATGTGAAAAGCACATAGTGGAGTCCCTAATACTTAGTGCTGCTAAGTCGCTTCAGTCGTGTCTGACTCTGTGCGACCCCGTGGACTGCAGCCTACCAGGCTCCTCTGTCCATGGGATTTTCCAGATAAGAGTACTAGAGTGGGGTGCCATACAAATGGTAGCTCTTAGTATTATCATGATTGCTCATGCTACACTTAGTAATTCCTTAGCATCACATTTATTTTAATGTGATGGCCAGAATACTGATGTGTAAATATCTTGTCCCACAGAGCATAGATGTGAATGAATGTTCAAGATGTACTTTCCTCTTCTTTGCGTCTGTTACATAAACAGTGCTAATGCTGGAGTAGAACAGATTTTGTATTGAAAAATAATGGAACAGTAAATGGTAGAACAAGGAAAAAGTGCTAAGTAGTAAGTTCACTGACATACTTTCCAGCCAAATCTATCTATCTTTCTACCTACCTACCTACCCACCTACTTATTTATCAATCATCTGTTATTTTAAGCATTCAGATAGCTACTGAGTGAGAAAGCAAATAAAATACAAAATACAGAAAAAAGAACTTCAAATTTTTTGGTTAAAATTTAAATAAAATATTTATGATATAAATGATCTTTAGAAAAGATAGGTGCATTGAGGAATTGGATTTTTTACCTGTGTTGGAGGCACTAGTTCCAGCTCTGAAGCTGACTCAGAGTTCAAGGCGCTTTTCCCACCACTCACTTCCGGCTGAGATCTGTGCTCTGAAGACCTATGTGGGGCGCATGAAGGAAGTTAATGTACATCAAGAAGCAAATTCAGCTAGAAAGTCAGCCAAAAAACCTGGCGAATTTGGATCACCAAGAACCTTGGTAACAAAGCTCTCATCAGACTTTTACTTTATAATGACCACTTTTGGAATATCAGTGGCTGCAATGTGCTAGGTGTTATTGTCTCTGATTGATTTAGACTTCAGTTATATGTAAACGGCAAATAAATGCAATGCCATTTTTGTTGCAGAGAGTTCGGCTTCATTGAAAAAGTATTGGCTTTTTTGGGGGAGGGAGCTTCTCACAAAGTGTATTAGTAAAGATTGGGTCTTTATATAGAATTTGAAGTGTCATATAAGTGGAGATGTGTGAAGGGCAATAGATTGAAATATGTTGCCCTTTAGGAAGTTTTAAAGACATGGTAAGATTTAGGCAGCCAGTATTTGTCATGGGCATCCACAGATGATTATTAGTTCATTTTCTGATAGTGATGATTCATAAAGTCAGGACAGGCTACCTGTTTAACTAGAAACACTTAATTTAACTATAACTCACTTAATGGGATATTCCCGATTCAGGGATAGAACCTGGGTCTCCAGCATTGACAGGCAGATTCTTCACCATCTGAGCTACCAGGGAAGCCCCCATTGAATAAACACATATATGAAATATACCTGTGTACCTATTTTGAAAGATCAGTACACATTCAGAAAATTATTAACAAATATTACAAATATTGAAAAATATTGAGTATTGAATTATGAAACTGTCAAATTCCTCATTGGTTGAATTTTTGACAATTCAGATGAAATAATTTAATTTTAGAAGTCACAATAATTAACATTAATAAACAGGAGCTTATAAATGGCACCAAGAATCTAGACTGACCTTAGCTCAATGGCTATTTCAATACATGTGCACATGACACATAAATGGTTATTTTCTGATATTAAAATGTCTTACCATAAAAGTTCTTTTGAGCCAGTTCTAGATGAGCTTGATTTTCTCTCTGCCATGGGATGCCCCTTGCTATTTCGATCTCCATGAAACTTAACGTCATCCCATTTTTCCAGTTGTGTCTGAATGTCTGCTAAGGAGACAGGAAGGTGGTAAGGGGAACAGGGGGAGAATATGAGGTGGAGAGAGAACAGAGATTGGTTAAGACTGAGAAGTCTTATACAAGTGAACTTTACCCTTCAACCCAGCCCTCCCCTAAAACTTAAGGGCCTGGCAAACAAGAGCTCTCATTAATCAACCCCTGGTGACTCTAAGACTTAATTCTCACTACTCTACCATTCTTGAATACTGTGACAATATTTGTATTTGCTTGAAAAAGCATCTTGGTCTGTTTGTGCTTCTGCATCAGAAAGCCCTGCCCTTTCCTCCTTACCCTCTCTGATCCATGTTTTTCATCTGACAAATTCTTCCTCATCCTTCAAGACTGCTATCACAGTGCTTCCTATAACATACGTTCTATAAACCCCTGGCTGGGTGAGGGGCTTTATGAAGGTGCTAGTATGCAGTAACTAACCCAGGCTTTTCTTTATTGCAGCACATAGTACATACTTTATGGTAATCATTTAATCATTTTTCTACCCCTCCACTAGACTGTAAATTTACTAAGGAGCAGAAAGCTTATATTATTTATCTTTGTATTCCCAGCACATAGTATAGAATACAACAGGTATCCAGAAAAATGTTTATTGAACAAATGGATAAATAATTCATAAGCATCTAATATGTATATAACACAGTGCTAAGTGATTTTATACATCTCCTTTAACCTTCATGACTTTATGGATAAGTTACTAATATGCTCATTTTATGGATATTTACTCATCCATGTTTCCCTTGACTTTCTGAAATTCTTGCCATCTTTCTTTCTCTTAAGAAAAAGAGCCTAATTGACTGGTTCCATGAGTCAAAGTTAAGACCTCCTTGCTCAGGAAAATGTGCAGTGGAGAGAAATATGGACTTTGGAGTTAATTAGAGCTTGGCTCAAATTCCATCCAGCTCTTCATACTAACTGGGATCTTGGGCAAATTATTTAAATTTGAAAACCTGGTTCCTCACTCTTTTCAAAGAGTTGTGATGACTTTATGGGATAATATAAGTAAATGATGTAGCACAGTCCTGGACATTGTAAGTCACCAATAAATGGTAGCTAACATTATTGTACTGCAATATTTCCATGCATGTTACATGTTATTGTTCCATTTGGCTGTTCCTAGACCTTGGTTAGCATTTTCTCTTTCTAGACTCTCTTCCTCTCTAGACTGAATGGTCCTGGAGAGCAAGATTTGTATCTTATTTTCATCGTCACTCCAGTGCCTAGTATGGTGTCTGCCATCTGTCAAAAATTCGATACACATGGGTTGTATAAGTAAACATATAAATCCACACCAGTTCTACAAAGCTGAGTTCCCCAACTGCTACTTAATCTAAGCTCAAAGTGTGTCCTGCCCACTTTCCCACATAGACATCAACTTTTCTACTGCTTTGCCCACAGTTTTCATGTCATCTGTAGAATGGCTTTGTATCAAGGCAGCAAACATAGCTATTGCCTTACTTAAGTCTAAGGATGCTGTCTCCGAGCCTCGGAGAGCCTGGCCTCTCTGCTCAGCATCTGCACTGATGAGGTCAGACCCATCAGCCTTTTTCTTGAGGGATGAGGTTTTTGATGAGGCCTCCAACTTCTTGGCTTTGGTTTGGGTTTGAGAGACAGGTTCACTCAAGTCAAGGAATCTAAGCCTGTAGTCAATACTGTAAGAGAGAGAAGACATTAAGATAAGCTCACTCACTGCTCTGAAATTCTTTTTTAAAAATAAGCTTCAGTTGGGTGCAGAAGGATTTTGTGTTTGCAGTATAGTTTAGAAGCACCAAATTAAGTTAGCTCACCATTGATTTATCAAAACGGTTTGCATTTAGACTGGGAAGCTTGCTGCATGTTCTCTTTTATTTGGCATGGTAGAAATCTGCAGAATAAGACAGACCAGTTGCACCAGTGGTGAAGGTTTGAATGGAATTAAAATGATAAAATTGAATCTGAGTTCAGGTACTATTTACTTGATTGCTTTGCTTTATTTATAAAGAGGTATACTTTAGGGTGAAGTCTTTTCCCAGCATAGAGTCAATGTATCATATTCTGAGAGATGCTTGCAAAACAGTGATGAGGAAGATTTGGTAAAGTTTCTAAATGTCTTTGTATTTTAATTTCAAACTGCTAAAGTATCTAGGGTATAGAATGTTGCTAATCATCTTTTATTTAATTAAGCACTTTACTCAGAAAACGACTTGATGTTTGGGCTCACACTAGAGAAGTATTTCAAAATCTATAGTTGATGAATAGGTACACATGTTAATACCTTTGCTGTTTAATATGCAAATTTAAATTTCAATGTAACAAACCATAAAATGGTTACACTTTTACTTCCCAGCAGGTTGATTACATTGTGTTAAATACTCTAATGAAGGCAGAAATAAGAATTTGTTCAAATGCAAACTAGGCAAATGAGAATTAAAAAGGCAAGCTATGTAATTTTTCATTCTTTCTCTTAAGTGCAAGTAACTGCTGTTTGACTAGCTCATTGTGCGAAATGGAAAATTCCTATTAGAAAAGGTTCCTCTAGCTCTACTTCTCTTTTAGCCCCAGCATCCCAGAGACTGGCTTCTGAACTGGCCTGATGGCTTCCTGACCTAGGATCTCTTTCCTGGCTAGCTTAGAAAAGCCACCAAAGTGGCAGGGACACGCCTTGTGCTGTTTCCGCACTGTCTACAGCCTCTGCACAGCTCCTTCTCCTCCTCCTCTTTGATCTCGGTTTTTCCTCTTGGCAGGAAATGGATCTTTGTTGGCATCTCAACACTCTTCCATCTATTTCCCCCTTGCATTCAATGCAGGGTCAGGGGTTAATTTAGTTCACAACCAGGATTTCTTTAGTACTGAAGTGTTCTCATGAGCTAGCCATCATATGGGATCCTTAGGATAGGACGTAAAACTTTCTATAATCTTGCTTTCTGATTTCAAGTATAAATCACAATGGTTGGGGTGTTAATGGTGAAGTGGAAAGACCAGACTCTGCCACTGCCTAGCTGTGTGACTTGGAGTGAGTTTATTGACATCTCTGAGTTTCAGTGTCCTCACTTAAAACATGCAGAATTAAGTCTCTGCATTAGATATGATATGAAGATTTAATTATCTAATTTATAAATTAAATGTGTAAAGTGCCCAACATACTGCAGGTATTCAATAAATATTATTTCCATTCTTTGGTGGCCAATTTGTGATGCTTTTCTTTCCTTTTCCTTTATCTCCTGTTTCCCTCACTCCCCTCTGTTTTAGGCAAGAATCCTATCCATACACTGGCAGAAACAGGAAAACACCCCTGGGAATAAAATGGCAGATGAGACAGGCTATTGGCTCTACAGAAGATGCTATGAAGTAAACTTATCATAAAATGGCCTGAAAGTGTCATCTCATGTGAGCTTATCTTGTCCCAGTCTTCCTGAGATGGGAGTCACTTTCCAGAGTAAGATGCTCCGAGCCGTGGAGGAGTGTTCTGGCTGGCTCGGTGTCTAAAAGTTAAGCACAGCAAGCAGCCAGGGTAGGCTCGGATGCCACACATTTCATATCTTTTGAATGTTTAAATAGAAAATTCTAGGCCACTGTTAATGTTGGGGGGGATTCTAGGCCCACTGTGATTTCCTTATAACGGAAGGAAGTGAATAGCAGTCTCTGAAATGCCATATATGTCTTTTTACTAATTGCACAAACAAGAATTAGTCACTTTTCCTACACTTCTTTTAGAAGAAAATTATATAGGACTTGTCTGCTTGTAGATAGGAAGTACATTTGTTACAGAATAATAACTGATGAGTATTAATTTAACTCTATATCTGTTTCTCACCATTCAGAATAAATGAATTACTCAGAGACTGAATTGCGAATTCAAACTTGGCTCAGTAATGTTCTTTTCCCCTCCAAGCTGTCCTCAGCACTTCCTGTGTTTGTTATGAGGTCTCTGTTTCTTTGTTCTTTTCCTAGAAAATGTGAAACAACTGCTAGGCACACACAAAAGGCTTTATTTATTCCTCAGTTGATGAAGGGGGTGCCTTGGAGGTTGAATGGCAAGCTTGAAACAGAGAGAGTCCCTGAGGAACACCAGTTTCAAAGCCATAGAAGGATGTGTGCAGCCTTTCACTTTCTGGAGAAAGACAAATCTCATTTTAGCACGGGAGTATGTGAGGGTGTGTGTGTATGTGTGTGGTGTGTACTTTAGTTAAGACAAAAATAAAGGGCATCAGATGTCACTGTTCCAAATGGGCTTCATAGATAGCATACCTTGGTATGGAAGGGGGTGTCTGCTCTACTGATTTTCTCAATCTGATTTTAAATATTCTCTTAGGCACATGAAGGTTTGTGTTCCAGAATGTGTGTTTAAATTAAAATAATCACCTGATATATCGTGGAAGTGAAATTGTGTGTGTGTCTTTTTTCAACAGAGAAAGAGCGACAAGGGGGAGAGAGAGAGTGAGAGATGGGGGGCGAGTGAGTGAACAATAGCGGGAGAGAAAGAGAGAGAGATGGGGAGAGTGTTGATTACTGGAGATTACAAGCGAAATGACACATGAGACACAAGACGAACAAGACGAAGATAGACACACACACACTCAGGCCAGAGGGAAAAAACTCTGCATCTAATAGTGGCGGTTTATTATATATCTCCCAGAAAGCACTCCAGACCTTATGAGTAAGCCTTTTCAGCATAACACAGGTGCATACATATTATCATACAGCAAGGGGGGTGAAACTTCTGTTTACTGCAAAGTTTATCTAACTCAAGGCTGTGTCCAGACTCCTTGGCAGAACGCCTTGCTTGCCAGCATGTTCAGCCTTGAGCAGAGAGACCCGCTTACATGCATATCTCTACTTTCCCCATAGTGTCCGCGTTAACCCTTCAGAGAGAGAGTGATGGAGAGAGACAGTGAGAGATAGGGAGAGAGAGAGTGAGATGGGGTCAGAGAGAGAGAGAGAGCAAGAGATGGAGAGAGAGGTGGGGAGAGAGAGAAAGAGGGAGAGAGGGAGAGACAGGCAGAGAGAGGGAGAGATAGAAGGGGAGAGAGACAGGAGGAGAGAGAGAGGGAGAGAGAGGGAAGGAGGGGGATGGAGAGAGAGGGAGACTAAGAGATGGTGGTGATGGAGGGTGGAGAGAGAAGGAAACAGAAAGTGACTTGAAGATGCTATGCTGTTGACTTTGGAGATGGAATATAGGGCCAAAGGCCAAGGAATTTGAGGACCATCTAGAATCTGGAAAAGGCAAGGGAATGAATTCTCCTTTAGAGCCTCCAGAGAGAATAGAGCCCTCCTGATACCTTGATTTTAAGATAGCTGATTTCCAGAATTACAGGATAATAAATTTGTGTTGGTTTAAGCCATTGAATTTGTAGCAGTTTGTTACAGCAACAATAGGAAACTAATACAGCTGGTAGATCAGTGGTCCATACAGGATTCAAACACAGTTCCATCATCCCCAAGCCTATGCTCTTCACCACTCTCTAGACTTTATGTGAACTTGGAGGCAATGTGCTAACTACATTGGTGTGAATTTGATTAGTTTTTGTTTAGCTACCAATTATTTGCCAGTTTGGGTAGTCTGAGGGCATAAATAGTTGGCAATCTCAAAAACTTTTTTGTTGGATAACTTAATTCCATTGTGTGGAATTTCCTGAAGTTAAAAAACGTAATATGCAAGTTTTGTTTCCATCTATCTCAAGGACACTTCATTGAAAATCACAACCTATTGAACTGGAAGGCTCCTACAGGGCACTGAAGATGTTTATGAATACAAGATTACTTGGGCCCTGGGAGGTGAGGCTGCTTAGAACAGTTTGGGCAAAATAGCACCTATTATGAAGCACTGATTTGATACCTTAATGGAAAGTCCAAGGGTATTAACACCACTACTGTATAATGAGCCTAGATTTTTTTAGTGACTTTCTCTAAAAGAATAAACCTACAGGGAGTGGTCAGAGAGGATCGACTGCAGACAGCCTTGATTGGGGCAGTCACAGAATGTGCCACAAGGAGCTGAAGGGTTTTCTGTTCTGATCTGTAAGTTACTCTGGCATTTTAGAAAACATGGGGTTACTTACTATAATGCTGACAAAGCAAACTCCTTTAGGAAGGATTTTCCTAGTGTGTCAAATAGATAAATCGGACTTAAATAATCAACCAACTCTTGCCTTTTTATTGGAATACATAATTAAAGCTACTTCCCAAATTTCTAAGTTCTGTAAAGAGGCATGCCATTGGGTTCAGGCTATTTGGGCTTTATATATGTGTATTTGGGAGACTTCCCCGTCCCTTGGTTAAGACTTGGTGCTCCTAATGCAAGGGGTGTGGGGAGCTAGATCCTGCAACTAAGACCCAGTGCAGCCAAATTAAATCAATAGTTTAAAGAAATATATTTGGAAAAATTACACTAATTTTGCAATTAAGATATTTAATTAGGTGGCTGTGATGGCACTGTGAACTTTGTTAAGGATGTTTTTCCTGCATATATAGTGATCTACTCTTCGATAGATATACGGGTCCCTTACCAAGGAGTAATATTAGTTTTTAAACTATGAAAAATATTTCTTCTATAGTAACTGTCCATATAATAGCTCAAGATTATAGATAACTTTTTCTGGCTATGTAGATTAATAAATGCAAACAAAGGACACCTGTTATTCTTGCTCTCTAGGAAAGAGCTTTTCCTGTACTTTGACATATATAAAATTTTGGGGGAGATTATAGGATAAGAAATTATTTGCAAGTTTGACAGTAATTCCTTGTCTTAGAATATAATTATCATCTTAAAAATATCTGCTTTCCAGTCACTTTTAGAGCATTTGATATATGCATTGGTATATAATATATATTTATTTGCCATTTAAAAATCAAGAATATTAGTAATCATGGCCTACCTACAGTTTACCAGCTGAGCCACAAGGGTAGCCCCCAGGTTGGCTTAAAACTCAACATTCAGAAAACTAAGATCATAGCATCTGGTCCCATAACTTCATGACAAATACATGGGGAAACAATGGAAACAGTGTGAGACTTTATTTTCTTGGACTCCAAAATCACTGCAGATGGTGACTGCTGCTGTGAAATTAAAAGACGCTTGCTTTTTGGTAGAAAAGCTATGACCAACCTAGACAGTATATTTAAAAAAAAGCAGAGACATCACCAACAAAGATCTGTCTAGTCAAAGGTATGGTTTTCTCAGTAGTCACGTATGGATGTGAGAGTTGGACTATAAAGAAAGCTGAGCACCAAAGAATCGATGTTTTTGAACTGTGGTGTTGGAGAAGAATCTTAAGAGTTCCTTGGACAGCAAAGAGATCCAACCAGTCAATCCTACAGGAAATCAGTCCTGAATATTCGAAGGACTGATGCTGAAGTTGAAACTCCAATACTTTGGCCACCTGATGCGAAGAACTAACTCATCTGAAAAGACTCTGATGCTGGGAAAGATTGAAGTTGGGAGGAGAAGGGGATGACAGAGGATAAGATGTATGGCATCACTGATGCGATGGACATGAGTTTGAGTAAGCTCCGGGAGTTGGTGATGAACAGGGAAGCCTGGTGCTGCAGTCCTCTGGGTCACAGAGAGTCAGACATGACTGAGGGACTGAACTGAGCTGAACTGAACCTACCAGTTAAGGATTCAGTTTGAGAGGGCCAAGGAATTAGCTGTCTAACTAGATTACAAATGAGTAAAAGACAATTTAGGAAGTTCATGGCCCCCAAATGGAATGGAAAACGTCCTTATTTGATCAACTTGAAGTTATCATCATGGGATGACAGAAGTTAATCCTAATATAGAAACAATCAGAAAGTAAAAACAAAAATGAAATACATAGGAATAGAATTATTATCTATAACTTTCATGAGGTAGAAGATCGATATGTTCTTTTAGGGTCAGAGAGAAAAAAAACCTGTCATTGAACTGACCTTTGGAAGAGGTAATTCCTATATTGTTTACTCTGTGTTATTTTATATAAGAACTATATTCCTTATATATTTAAGGAGTTGTCAAGATGGTGGCACACTGGATTTATTTTTCACTGGAAGAAAGTGCCAAGTATAAAACCTCTCATCTTAGTACAGCTCTTCTTAATATGGTTCTTCAAATTTCTCTTTGATGACTTAGTACAACTTGCAGCTGGTTTCCACCAAATTTTACTACAAGATTGTCTGCTATCCATTTGTTAAATGTAAATACATACATAATGTTTGGGATGTACTAGACAATGTTCACTGTCTGTCCTGATTTTTCAATGTAATTTCATACTATTCTATAAAATGATGATGTTCCATTTAAAATGACTATTAAAAATTTGGACAGAAAATGATAATTGTACCTTTTGCCCAGAAACTTTAGCTATAAAATTATCGTACCCCATAGAATTCTTTCCAAGGTGTTTGTATGCTAAAACTTTTCCTTTTTAAAAAAATGTATAATAATGTGAATTGTGTTGCATATTGAGATATGAACTGCAAGTTTGTAATAATTTAAAAAAGAACTATAATCCTTAGGGACTGACAAAAATATAGGGTTTCTGCCTTGAAATACATTTTTAAGATTAAAAAACATACTCTCAAAGGAGAGTCTTCCTTAAGGATAAAAATCTGTGTGACCCAGGTGTACTGAGTGCTAAGGCTGAGAAATGAAAAACCTATAGTCAACATACATTTCTGAAACTCTTACTTTGGAGGGTGTTATGGATCGAATTGTGTCCCCCCAAAACTCATATGTTGAAGTTCTCACCCCCAGTACCTCAGAATGTAATTTTATTTGGAAATAGGGTCATTGCAGGTGCAATTAGTTGAGTCAAATTGGAGGAGGGTGAAGTGAAGTTTGTGAAGTCGCTCAGTCATGTCTCACTCTTTGTGATCCCATGGACTGTAACCTACCAGGCTCCTCGGTCCATGGGATTTTCCAGGCAAGAATACTGGACTGGCAAATGCTTTAACTGTCCCTAATAAGGAGAGGGCTCTCCTGATAGCTCAGCTGGTAAAGAATCTACCTGCAATGCAGGAGACCCTGGTTCGATTCCTGGGTTGGGAAGATCTGCTGGGGAGGAGATAGGCTACCCACTCCAGTATTTTGGCCTGGAGAATTCCATGGACTGTAAAGTCCATGGGGTCACAAAGAGTTGGACGTGAATTCTCCAAATCAGGCTTCAGCAATACATGCACCGTGAACTCTCAGATGTTCAAGCTGGTTTTAGAAAAGGCAGAGGAACCAGAGATCAAATTGCCAACATCCGCTGGATCACTGAAAAAGCAAGAGAATTCCAGAAAAACATCTATTTCTGCTTTATTGACTATGCCAAAGCCTCTGACTGTGTGGCTCACAATAAATTGTGGAAAATTCTGAGAATGATGGGAATACCAGACTGCCTGACCTGCCTCTTGAGAAACGTATATGCAGATCAGGAAGCAACAGTTAGAATTGGACATGGAACAACAGACTGGTTCCAAATAGGAAAAGGAGTATGTCAAGGCTGTATACTGTCACCTTGCTTATTTAACTTATATGCAGAGTACATCATGAGAAACGCTGGACTGGAAGAAGCATAAGCTGGAATCAAGATTGCCGAGAGAAATATCAATAACTTCAGATATGCAGATGACACTACCCTTATGGCAGAAAGTGAAGAGGAACTCAAAAGCCTCTTGATGAAAGTGAAAGTGGAGAGTGAAAAAGTTGCCTTAAAGCTCAACATTCAGAAACGAAGATCATGGCATCTGGTCCCATCACTTCATTGGAAATAAATGGGAAAACAGTGGAAACAGTGTCAGAGTTTATTTTTTTGGGCTCCAAAATCACTGCAGATGGTGACTGCAGCCATGAAATTAAAAGACGCTTACTCCTTGGAAGAAAAATTATGACCAACCTAGACAGCATATTCAAAAGCAGAGACATTACTTTACCAACAAAGGTCCATCTAGTCAAGGCTATGGTTGTTCCTGTGGTCATGTATGGATGTGAGAGTTGGACTGTGAAGAAAGCTGAGCACCGAAGAATTGATGCTTTTCAACTGTGGTGTTGGAGAAGACTCTTGAGAGTCCCTTGGACTGCAAGGAGATCCAAACAGTCCATTCTGAAGGAGATCAGCCCTGGGATTTCTTTGGAGGGAATGATGCTGAAGCTGAAACTCCAGTACTTTGGCCACCTCATGTGAAGAGTTGACTCACTGGAAAAGACTCTGATGCTGGGAGGATTGGGATCAGGAGAAGAAGGAGACATCAGAGGATGAGATGGCTGGATGGCATCATGGACTCAATGGACGTGAGTCTGAGTGAACTCAGAGATGGTGATGGACAGGGAGTCCTGGTGTGCGGCGATTCATGGGGTCGTAAAGAGTCAGACACGACTGAGTGACTGAACTGAACTGAGAGACTTTCACTAATAAAGAGAGGAAATTTGGACACAGAGACTGCATGCATACTGGGGGGACATGCACACACATCATGTGAAGGTTAGAGTTATGCTGCCACAAACTGAAGAGCTACCAGAAGCCAGGAGAAAGGCCTAGAGCAGATCTTTCCCAAGTACCTGCAGAGGGAGCATGGTCCTGCTGACACTGCCTCTAGACTTGTGAGACAACAAATCTGTTTAATCCACTCCTTTTGTGGTATTTTGTCACTGCAGTCCTAGGAAACTGATACAGAAGGAAAGGTACTGGGACGGCAAGAAGTTACACGTGCTTTTGATTTTTTTCCTCCAGAATCTCACAGATTTCTCTGTTATATGTCAGAAAAACCAAGGTGAAAGGCAGCTTTTGAGTTGGAAATTATGTTGCTCTCTCTGGTGAGTCCTTCCTTTGCGACTTCGTTCTTTCATCATGGGGAGATGCAGAGGGTACTGGAATCAAGATCTGAGAATTATGCTTTGTACCTTTTTCCTAGAACAGCAGGAATTTCTCCATGTATGCATTCTCATGGATTTTCTTGCAATTAGAGACACAGGCTCCTCTGTATTTTTCCGGAGGCTAGATCAGTTTTGGGGCAGTAAGCTCCAGTTTCACAGAAAAGGAGGATTAAGCTGATCTGATAGGATCTGAACTTGTCCTGCCTAAAATGTACCAAGTACAGTTTTATTTGCTTGACTACTCAAAGTGATAGTTGAATGTAGAAAATGATTGCTTTGATGTGATATAAAGAAAGTTAGTGCATCTGTAAAGGGAAGTGTTGGTGTACTGTTCTCACCCGATATCTCACAGTGATGGTAACAACTGTTAGAGCTTACATGGTGTTAGCACTTACATAGATTGCTTCATTTAATCTTCCCAAGTAACCTATGAGATATAGATCTTACTATTATTAGACAGATGAGGAAACAGACTTAGTTATGCAACTTGCCCAAGGACAGAGAGCTGCTAAGTGGCAGAGCTCGGGTGGAAATCACAAAGTTTAACTCCAGAGACTGTAGGCTACACTCCCACATAAAGTTCCGCGTCTTGTTTTAGTTACTCTTATTGTTGTAATTTTTAGCATTTCTTAAAAACCACAATTTCCTTCATCTGTGATTTTCCTCACTTACTTAAAAGTATAATAAAACTATGCTAGGAAGCAGCCAGCTGAGGACATGACGGGGAAAGGAAACTTTAAACAGGACAGTCTGCAATTATCCTCTCCTTTCCTCTTTAAATTCTCTCCTGCAATCCAACATAACCTTTCTTCTTTGATTCTGGACATCATTCTTTCGTCCTTATTTGAACAACATGCCTTTGAATGTGAATGATGATTGAATGAAAATGCAGAAAGGTTGCCATTGAACCAGAAGGTGAAAAGCAGTTTTTGAGTCAAATTTGTTGTGGCCTCAAAGTAAGCAGAACTTAGGTGACTTGGTTTTGGCATCCATGAGAACTGTTAACTGCAGAATATGCTGGAGAGGGTGTGAGTGATACACTGGTATCCTGTATTCACTCACTGGATGACTTATTAGTCCCTATACCGATAGTTCAGTTTGAATACATTTAATTCCAGAGCAGTATTCAATTAAATTCTTGTAAGAAGGTAATTCTTGGTTACTTCTTACAAGTAACCCATTTATATGACAACAAATGAAATTGTCTCAGTAATATACGAGGTCTCTAGGACATTTTAATTGTCATTTCAATCTACTTAAAAGGGTTGCCTATATTTTTATTTTACTAGACTTTCTCATATAAAATATTTCCATCCAGAACTTGAAAAAACCTTACTCTGAAAGAAACACTTTTGTTTTAAAGATTTCCTATATGATGTGACTTGAGATGCAATGATGTAAATATGAAAATTGGCACTGAAAAATGAGTCATTGCTAACAGTGGTACTCTAATGTTCAGCAAAATTGGTTGGATAATATCCATTGGCGTTTCTTAAATAACCAGAAGTGATTAACTGCTTTATGTTGAAATAAAGTTTCATCTGGTTGCAAACATTATTCTCCACTTAAAATGCACTGTGGAAAGAAATGTGCATTTTTTTTTTTTTTTACTGTGAAAATTAACTACTTGAGGATAAGTTAAAAGTGAAAGAATTACCGGCTGTGTTGGACGTTACTGGCCTTGCTATTGCCTCCGATTTGGTTTCACAGAGAAAGTCATCGATGGAGGGACTCAGGAGGGGTCTGCTTTCTTGCTGTTCATTCACCAGCTGAGAACAAATGAACACAGATGTTAAAGGGCTTTGTCAAAGAGTCCAGAATCAGAGGAATTAAAATGCAGCCTTGCAACAAAATAGGAATAGCAAGCCTACCAAAAAAATCAATCAATAAGTAATGGATAGGGGCAAGAAAGGAAAAAAATAAAGTCAAGGAATGGGGAATAAGCCTTTTAGCACTGTCATATTTTTGATGCAGCAAACTTTGATTTTTAAAGCTCAAGCTTTCTTTCTCCTCCTAGAATGGTTTCAGAATTATTCTCTCACTTCACTATGTAGAATATGACACCTATGGAAACATAGTTCCTGAGGGCCAACCTCACTTTTCACTTGGCCAAAAAGCTCTTACTGAGACCTGGAACAGTGGCTTCAGACCGTGAGGCGACACACCCGGTTAGGACTGGCCCGCCAGTGCTGTAAGAGCACACACATGCACAGAGAGCTGTGTGCGTGGAATAAATGCTCTTTTTCGCCCTCCCTTAAAAAGCTCAAATTACCTAATGGTACACAAGCTCCCTTACATTTCCTTGGAATTCTTTTATGCAAATATTTTGAGAAAATAGAAAATATTGCTATGTTAACTTGATATATATATCAAATATATATATATATATATTTGTGAAAATCTGCATGTAAAGTAGCTTTCTGTCAATTCCATTCAACTGGCTTATTCTCTAATTTAAGAAATCTTTCAGTTTGGTATTTATTAGTTTTCATTATCAGTGGCAGCCAGCTATTTACTTCCGATTATTCTGCACTTCTTTGAATCCAAACATTCTTAAGTTCTGTTTCTATGGTTAAGGGAAAAATTATACCTAAGATACAGAAGTGGTTAGCCCCTAAATGAACTGTCCTAGTTTTCTGGGAGTATCTATCTTGGCCTTTCTTAAAATGGGCATAGTCATCTAGTTTTCTACTTGTTATAAGAAAAAGATGTGCCAAAAAATCTCTAGATTTTTGAAATGCTTATTTGCAAGGCTGTATTTTAGGAGACACATAAAATAACAAATGAACTGTTTTGAAGTATTGCCAAATCAAAATATGTTCTATGATTCACTTTCACTTCATTATTTCTCTGGCAATGTTAGTGGTATTATAGCTTAGAGCTTATGGACAATGACAAGAGACTTAAATAATGGTAAATATGGGAAGAAAAATGCAATTCTATCATTGGAGAAGGAGGAATATGGAAACATTTAGTGATTATTTGGGGATGAAAACCGAGAGGCACCTTTAGTAATTTTACACATTCATGCTATTAGCCTAGATAAATCTCAGATCTTCACTACAGTCTAAATTTTGACATAGTATTGGCAATTTAATTTTCATACATATTAATTTGTACATTTTATCCAGGGCTAAGAATTAATGCTCATTTTCTTTTGATGTTAAAGTTACAGAAATAGAAAAAATTTTGATTGTTATAAGTTTTAATATTACTGTGTATGTGATAGGTTAGTCACTAAGTCATGTCCAATTCTTTTGGGACCCCATGGACTGGAGCCTATCAGGCTCCCCTGTCCATGGGATTCTCCAGGGAAGAATACTAGAGTGGTTTGCCATTTCCTCCTCCAGAGGATGTATATAAAGACTTAACAGATTTCTGTCAATTATCTGAGGCTGTGTGATAGTAACCTTTCTAGAGAATGCTCCTTTAATTCATGAATGAAACTCCTGACTTTCTTTGCATTTTGTCTTCTGAATTTGAACATTCTTAGATATCACCATCCTATTTAAATGAATTTTTTTTTTAATGTTGAGGGACTATGGGTCTTTCATGTTTCTGGGATAAAATATATTAGAATTTTTGTAAATGCCATGGTTAAAGCCAGCTCTTCTGAAAGTATGATTAGTTTTCCAGGATCTGTTTTTCATTTATAAGTAGTTCATGTAAAAGCTGTGTTAACACAGTTTCTTAAAGAACCATATATTAATGTATATTTCTTGGTAGAACTTGCCCTTTTAACTCTCTGTACTTAGAGTAATGAACCCATCTAGTAGGATATCACCATAGCGATGTGGTTCTGATGTTGCAACAATGCCTACCTCTAGGCTGTGTCATTCTCACGGCTGTCAAGTGGCAGCTGGGTTCTGCTGTGCTATAAGCATCATGCAAGATGAAGGTCACCATCAAATATGACCCCGTGCTACACTCACAGAATTATTTGTAACAGGCTTACATTTGAATTACTTGTAACAGCCTTACATTTATTATGTTGTGCATTCTGATCACTAGGTCTTGTTGATCTAGGTTAAAGTGAAAACGTGCAAAAACTCATTACAACTTTGACTTTAAACTATGTATAAATATGTATTGTGATGCCATAACTCTTTGTCAGCCATTATTTCTCTGAATAAGTCTGATTTTGTTGATACAAAACTAAGAAAATTTATTCTCCTAGTCATGGTTTTGAGAAATATCAATTATTATGTAAAGATACATAGATTTACATTTGCACAAAACCCTCCTTATACTTTTTTGTTTACTTTGGATACAATTAAATTCCTTTGTAAATAAAAGGACTATTTCCAAATCACAGTTTGGTGAGTAGACATGTGGAATTTAGACCTAGATTATCTATAGTTTCAGAAAACCAGGGTATTAGATTTCTGTAGATACTTTTAGTTGTAAACACTGAAAAATTACAGTCTAAA